>OMNW01018623.1:59958-70413 GCA_900303245.1 Selene dorsalis | reverse complement strand
AAATAAACAATAAAAAAAAAAAAAAAAAAAAAAAAAATATACAAACCCTACCACTCAGTATTTTCAAAACAACCTCACCTGACCCTACCCTATTTTATTTTAATAGGTGAGACTTACAGTTCCAGTCCTTCCAGCAAAATGCTGAGTTTAAAAAACAAAACATCAAATTAAGGGGAAAAACAAAAAAAAACTACATTCCCCATCCCCCTCCCAGTCCATTCATAGAGCCTCTGCTTCCTCCACCACCTCCACCGCCGCCGTAGTAACTGCTTCCCATTCCGCCCTGGTTACCTAACAAGAGAGAGAGAATACACACTATAGGACCGGGAAGTTCATCGAGAAGTCCTATACAGAAAAACAACCCTGCTGCATTTCTGTCCTTGAAGATGAAAACTAGTTTCATTGTAAAGGCACAAAATGATCCTGAGATGGCGCTCACTGCGTCGCTTATCAGCACTTCTGTGCATCAATCAAGAGCTTTGGTGAGGAAAGGTTGTGGTTTAAGGTGGATGTTAAAGAAACCTATTTTAACAGAGCTGACACTCACTATAGTCACTGTAGCCGCCCATGTTTCCTTGGCTGCTGTATCCACCGGAGTACCCTGAGCTCAGCTGGCCACCGCTGTAAGACGACTGGTTCCCTGTGGAGAGGACAAACCACATCAGGTGTGAGGAACACATTGAGGCAGCATTCAATTTATCTACCGTGACATTTTTCTGTCCCTCTGTTGCCTTGCCTATCTGTGGATGCATTTTCATCTAACAACTCACCCATGCCACCCATCATCTGGCTGCCGTAGGCTCCGTTACTGCCACCTGCTGTTGAGTTCAGAAACAACTCCACATAGCGGTGCTCTGAGAGACAGTTGCAAAATTAATTTAAAAAATGACCATGAACATGATTGTGAACTTATCTGTGTTGCAAAGAAGATGTGATGTCACTTATTTTAAACTCACGCATGTTTGCTTTGTCTTTGGACATGGCTGCCACAGCATCCTCGTGTGTTGCAAACTCTACATCTGCCTCCCCGGTCACCCTGCCATCTGGGCCGATCTCAATATGAACCCGCACTGGATTCAATGGTGAGAAGAACTAAGAAATACAAAAATCTGATTAACTCATGCTTCAACATTGTGTAAATTTCAGCAACATGCACTGAGCAGACTGGAATTCAGCAGTCCAGTGATGATTCTTGTCTTACATTGTAGATGTCTGTCTCTGTGGCTCTGTACGGCAGGCCTCTCATGTGGACACAGTGGCCTGTGGTGCTCTGGAAGGAGGAGCCGCCATCTCCATACCGTCCATCTGATACACCTGAATACACATAATGGAGATTAGCACAAGGTTTTATGGAGACTTTACATCCTAATCTCATTTATGTTGTGCAGTGTTAGCACGAAAGGATATAAGGCAAGTGATTAAGTGTTAAAACTGCACAGGTTAATATAGCACCAAATCTGATTTCAGTTGTTCTTCTTTCCACGTGACACCCACCTCCTCCATATCCCCCGCGGCGCATTCTGTCATAAGATCCCCCGCGACCCATCATGTTGTAGCCACGACCACCAGAGGGCCGGTCATAGGGTCCAGGTCTCTGCATACCCATTGGCTTCCGCTGGGGTTCATAATGGGTCCGCACCTCAGCGCGGCTACTCTTGAAGATCTCAATGTACCTAAGAGCATAGAGATACTACAGTGAGGGCATGGGGAATGGACCTGGACTGCATTTGCTCAATACTGTAGAAAGTGGGCTATGCAGATGCTGTCATGGTGTAGTCCATAGGTAGTAATATCTTCCGAGTACTTATGAATAATTGTTAATGAAACAGATTCAAAGAGTTGGAAAAAAGGAAGACGTCCAAATTCACAGGGGCCTTAATGCCTTTTACACTTTTCTTATGGTTACCTGAGGTCATTTACAAGTCTGATTCAGTGTGTTGGAATAGAGGGTCCTGTGTCCTTGCCATGACAGCCATTGTCCTGATTTAGGAGGGACAGAGAGGGCTCCAGCCCTTCTGCAACCAATACTAAGCGTTACCTGTGACAGTGGGCTCCAGATCCTTGTGTACAGTGGCCCTCTGATTTTACCACCAGGGAGACTCCTTACCATTTATCAGCCTGGACTCATGTTTAGTGCTGAGACATCATTTATTCTCAATATTAAGCATGTGCTCCAATTCATGATGCTTCTGTTACTTTTGAATGGTGCCCAAGCACTCATCTTCCCATTGAACATTGTGCATGTGTGGCATTGTTGGATCTTACATGGCAGTTAGTGTAAGTGTGGTAAATATTCTAAATATATGTGAATAGGCCAAGATTAAGGACGTGTCAGTTTTGTATTTGGTTCAGATGTTGAGGGTGCACACCATAAGAAAAGCAACTTATCCAGCCAACCAACCAACCATCCCCACCTGTGCCCTATTCTTTCCTTGTGTTTCTTTAGAGCCTTTTCAGCTATATCCTGTGAAGCAAACTGCACGAAGGCCTCCCCCGTACTCCTCCCCTGGATGTCCACCGGCAATGTTATCCCATTTGGCACGATTTCCAACCCTTCAACCCAAGGACAGATAACCCCAGCAGGGGACATATTAAATCACATGCCCAATCACAGAGATAACTTTCTCTAAAGAGAGAGATAGAAAACTTATGGAAAACTCTATACATCATCACACATACCAGTTCAATTTTAACCAGTGACTGGCCAGTTTAACGACTTACATTTACTGTGTTTGGGGGATAAAATAGAAATGAGAGGATAGAGGAAGAATATGGAAAGGGCACTGTGTGGGACATCAGGCTAGTATTGGTGTGTTGATGAAGAGAGAACAAGATCCTGGTGAGTGACATGAGTTAAATTACGGTTCGCCCATTAGGTACTGACCTAACATTTGGCATGTACTCCATGTAAAGAAAAATGTATTAAAAAGACAAGAGTGTGAGGAAATGGGAAAAAGAAACAGACACTTGGGTAAGAGACTTTCTTATCAGTGATGAGTGAGACCCATTCCATCATTAGTAAATTGTCAGTACGCATAAACAACTTAAAAATATAACAACGCTGTTTTACAACACCACACCCAAATTAAAAGTAAAAAAGGGATGAGAAGTGGGCTCAAGATGGATATGATGGGCAAAGATAGGAAAGGGTGTTTGCATAACAGATTGCTGCCCATAAACAAAACAAATATTCAAATTTCTCCATTTAAATTTTAACTGACTTCCTTTTCCAGCGTCATTTCCTCACTGATCACCAATCCCAGGACATAGATCATTCTCTTACTCTATTCCGTAACAATGCACAGTGGGTAATAAATTGAGTTTTCTGTAAATCAGATGCAGGAATTAGTCTGTGTCCGTAAGAGAAAGGAAACAAGAAAAGGAAGATGGAAAAAAAAAAAAAAACCCAGAAAAAAAGTTTCATGTTACCAACATTACTTAAAGGGGGTTAAGAAGTAACCGCTAATTAAGACACATTCTTACCTGAGAAAAACTGCACTATCTCCTCTTTGCTGCAGCCAAAAGGAAGGCCTCTGAGTCGGACGAGCCCATCTCCTGCCGTTTCTGGACAGTTTGGACCAGTGTGCTTCATGACCCAGTCCATCTCAACGTTGTTCGATTTAAAAACTACATCACAGGAAACAACACAATCAGTTATCGCAGTTTGAAGCTTAGGAAATTTTAGTGCTCATGACAAAGGGTTAGTCTTTATCTGGAATCAGTAGTACACACCCTCCACATATCTGTGACCCATGGTTTCTCTGTCTTTCTTCACAGCGATCTTCAGGTCCTCCTCCGTTTCCAACTCCACAAACGCCTCTCCGCTGGGACGCCCCTCTCTTGTGTAGGTGAAGTGAATGCCGCCACCATTGTTGACAATTTTACAATCTACATTGGAAATGAAATGTTGTCAAATAATTTCTGATTGCTTCAATGTTTTCTCAAAGACCATAACTCGAATAAATATTTTTATTCATGCTTACCTGAAAAAAACCTCAGTACTTCATCCACTGAACACGACCATGGGAGACCCCTGATGCGTACTACATATCCCTCATCAGCCATGACTGGTCACAATCCCTGAGGAAAAAAATACAACACAAGTTTTTACATTTGAGAAATGGACACAAATTACAGTACAGACCGTGTATTCAATTCAGAGATCATTAACACCCGTAAGGATGGGCAAAACGAGTAGAGCTTCTTGTTGTAGTAATTATTCCGATCAAAAACAAGTTCATGCACGCAGGTTTCTTAGTGTTCAGTTATTCAGCGCTCCCATCCCATTCCACAAGAACTTTGTGTACCCCAGTGAGGGCGTATGCAGCTTTACATAAATCGCGATGAGCACATTTTGATATAGGTGCACCATCCAAGTGCATGTAACTCTGAAGAACAGTATCCATTTCATTTAAGTGGTATCACAAATCTTATTTGAGTTTATTCAGTTACCGCCTGAACGGCTGCAGCTCAGCCACGTGGGTGAAACTGACCGATGTAATCTAAAATCTCTCATCTCCACAGTGTAAAATAAATCTCCACATAGATTTCAGACGCCGGTTAAACTACCTTTTCCTCCAACTGGGTCCAAATGGGTCAGCCGTCTTTGGCGTCTGTTCATTAGAGCTAAAGTACGACGAATACTTGGCAGCGCCACCATGAGGCTGTTTGCTAGTCCCTACCGGCAAATGGCTAATCTCAGATCTCGTTATTGTGGCTTGACCCTCCAACATAAAAAGTTTATGTCTGATAGCATTCATCGCAAGTAATTGTCGCAACCAACTTATTCCCCGTTCATCCTCACTCAAGCCCAGGCGACCGGTTCACAAAACCCGCGAACTAAGAGTCGTCCCAAGCTAGCGACACGACAATGAGGAGCATAAACGATTCCTGTTTTCATTCGACATTTTTGTTGCAGAGGCGTTTCGACAAATATCCAAGACTTCATATAAGACACATTATGAATTAGAAACGAGGGGCCTCGTTAGTTTTAAACAAGGTGGGTGGCCTTCAGCGCGCTAACTACCGCACCCAGACACAAGAACAAAAGCGGCCCTCTCAGCCTGCGCCATGTTATTAGCTGTTAGCTCTAAGCTAGCATTTACAAATTAACGGCAAAGTTAATATGGCAAATCTGTAATACGTACCGGTAGCTATGTTTTGCTTTCAATTTCAGTGAATTTTGCGTTCTGTTTTCTTTTGGCAAGAAAGGATAAACGACTGCTACAATTCTCAATTTACCTGATCCAAGTGCCGATACAACACGCCGGAGTATGTATAACCAGACCTGCGTGATGCAGCTGAAACCTTGCGTCAGGTTGCCAGCACTCACTCACCATCCCCCTTTCAGGAACAACATAGTGACGCACTGAACAATACTCTCCGTCCTTAAGATGCTATATCATCACATTTCGAAAATTACTAAGTATTTTGATTCAAACAATAATTATTGTTGTGTTTTTTGATTTAATTAAAATACAAATATTAGAAATGTGCTAAATCTCCTGCAATATCCCACAATTGACTGAAAATGTGGGTTTTTTAACACACCTGGCAATCACGGCTGAATGGCCAAGCGCCTCCGGCCGGTCTGCGTCCCAGCCCAAAAATGATGACGTTGCTGCCTGAGGCCCTGGGCGGCCCGGCGGCATCTCCTGGCCTACAAACCCAAGTAGCCGTATTTACTGTGGTCAGTAACTTGTAACGCTCTTCAGTCTCTGCTGCAGTAGAGTATGATCGTTGGTATAAGATTATTTAGGAATAAGTGAGACCACGGTGAACCACAGCGGATGGTTTCGATGACTGTACTGCTACTCAAATATTTGCCATTTATTTGGGCAGGATAAATGAATAAGCAACATTTTACAACCAGCTAATTCAAGATTTTGGTTTCTTCACAATTCTTCAAATTAGCAAAAGCCAGCCAGATAAAGCTAATTTAGTGAAATCAACGAAACCTCTGTATGGATTAAGAGATATTTCACTTTTTGGCAAGACACTTGATATACCTGATTTGATGAAGTTGTTATGTAAGCAATGACAATACACCATCACGAAATAATGATCCACTCCACAAATAACTTTGTATATCTCTAGTAGGATAGAATAACAAACTACATGAATTCAGGTAATGTGATTGCAAACGTGTTTTTTACTGTATGCTTCTCACATATACCCCTAAAAAGGCTACTTTTTGTGGGAAACATCACACTTTTCTTTCTGACCACAATTTCTGATGACTTCAAGATTGAGTTTAAATCACCATGTAACACAACTTTGTGTAATGAAATTGCTGATGTAGTCCTTCTATATTACTCAAAAACTCAATTTAATAAATCAAAATCAGGTTGTAAAAATAAAATAGTAAACTAAAGCTACACTCACTTGTTACTTTAGATAAAGCCATGCAATATGATGAATATCACTAAGATTTGGTATTGAGTTCACCATCATGCTTACTTCTTGGTCATGATTAATACTAAAACAGTCATGAGTTACTTTTTATTTTTAAGTGCATTTCAGGTAATGCATGTGGACTTACATATTAAGAAACATTCAAGGGAGTTCCTATTGAATGCTTTTATTCTTAAATCATAGATCCAAATAATCTGAATGCATATGAATATGAAGCACACAGTGACAAATAAAGAACATGAATGGTCAGGCACATTGTGATTTTGAAGATAGCCGAACTGTTCATCAGTTCGCAAAACACAGGAGCAATCTTTTTTGTTAGTTGTCTATCCTATGTTTTCATTTCCCATGCAATACAGTTCCATTAAGAAATATACCTAATTAAAAACAGATATGATTCCCATACTTGAAATAAATATAAACAGTAATGATGTATAAAGAGTAAAAGCACTCAAGAAACTTTGTTGAATGAGCCCATTTTCACTCAGGACCAGTGGTGGTCTTGGTTTATAGTGGAAAGGTGCTTAAAGTCAGTAGTGATTTGACAGAGTTAAAATCAAACCTTCATTAGGGGGTGAGGTAAAGTTCTTATAAATATTATTTGTACCCAAGAGCTACTTCAGTTAAGTGTATATTGCTCAGTGGTGTAAAAGTTAAGTTTTAGATTTTTGTGGATGAAGTCATATTTGGTTTTGTTTCTACTACTGATGTCACCTTTGGGATATCAGGGCACCATGGCATTGTCTGTTACTTATTTACAGTGATAAAAGTGTATATACATATGAAAACAGTCCACTTCAAATGAGAAGTGTGATTACAATCATGTCCTACTATAAATTTTTTGTTATTTCTGTCTCTCTTGTTCTGTTTCATGTCACTGAGTTTATAAAATATTACCTTCTTGTATTTGTTCTAATTCTAATACTATGCCAAACACATTAAAGCAATAATAACACATACAGAATGTCTTTTTTGTAAGGTTCACTTATCATTTTGTCATTTAAAATCACATTATATTAGTGATTAACAGGTACTGGTAGAGTCTCACTCAAGTCAGTCTGACTGTGTAATTTCCCCAGTAAGAGTTTACATGAACTAGTAGAGCTAGCTACCAGTTAAGTTGGCCTACCATGTCATGTCTTGACGTTCGTTCTACAGCCTCGTGATATTGGTAAACCTAACATGACGTTGCGGTCTCATGTCTGACAAGCATTAACACCGGCCAATTGAAAACAGAGCTTTTACTGGCTACACCAATAGGATTATCAGAATTCCGCACAGGGGCGGTCTTTCTGAGAAACAGTGCGTATCGGGTTAGGTTGTTAGAAAGTTAATGGCTGGGGGAAAGAGATCCTCCTCAACCCTCGCTTCGGGAGAGTTTCTGGATTCCCTGAAGTAAAATCACGCAAATATCCTAAAAGAAAGAGCCTGGACGGACGTTTAAGTCAACAGCTAACTCGTTAACACACGTATCGTGAACATAAGTATGCAGGATGCAGTAGCCGGGACGGCAATGCTGACGGACGGCTTCGAGGACGAGATTGACTCGGTGACTCCTCGCTCCCCAGTGGCAGGGATGGGGGTAGGAGCGACACCAGGAGGAGTCGGACTAGGGGGCATTGGGATTGGTGTAGGAGGAAAGAAAGTACGTTTGTACGGCGAACCTGGCGGCCCTGCTGCTGAAAGACTGGATTTCAAACTAGCGGCCGCGGCCGTCCTCTCCTCGGGTCCAGGATCCGGCAGCGACGAAGACGAGGTTTCAGAGGTAGCTACGCTAAGCTAAGCTAGTTAGCGAAGCCTAACCAGAGAGCTAGGCAACATTCCTCTCCTAGCGCGAGCTGGCTGCTAGCTAGCGAATTAGCTCGCAGTTGGCAACCACCCCCTCCCAGGCCGCCGAAATTACGTAAAATAAACCAGCACTTTAATGGAATTACCCTTCTTGTCAGCTGAAGTGTTTATGGGGTGTTTGATGTCGATAAGGTTTGGTGAGACACAAGCAGTTGTTGACGCTAACCGGCTAAAATGTTTTATTTATGCAGCGCAGGCTGTGACCACGGCCTAGTTCGGGTGGAAGCGACGACGGCCTCGTTCGGTGCTGTCGTCTCGCAACACCCATCACAAGTTTGCAGCTCTTCGAACAGCTTTCTAGCCACAGCAAATGGAAGATGCCCGTAAACCCACGGACGTACACGGCCAGCTAACTATCTGCCATTTCGTAGTTATGGTGCAATTACGTCACTTTTCTAAATCATGTAAATTAACTCCGATCGTTCTCCTGCTAACTTTTCTACATGGGCAGATTATGCTTTTCCTTATGGAACTACCCGAATGTTCGATAGTCAGTGTTGACAAATAACCCAGTTGTTTTTTTCATCCCTCGCCTCCGTCGGACAGATAGCCACCACCACTGTGTCAACTTGATTTGCGTTGTCAGAATTGAAAGCAGCTAGAGTTCATGTTGAGAGGTGTCCAACTTTCCATGTGCTGGCAGTCACACACGGGGACAGGTGTGATGGCATCAACGAAACATACTGTAGACACATTATATATATGGGCTTCGATTAACATACAGTTTTAACTAAATATTTGTCTCCACAACACCAGTCTTACAAATCACCTTTTTAGATGACAGTCACCTCCTGGGGGATTTTGTCAAAAATAATCTAAAGGTTACTAATCAGACTCACAAAATGCCATGTCATAACCAAACCATCTTTACAGCACGCCTTAGCAGATGTGAGCTGTCAGTTGAAAGATGTTAAGATTTGTCAGCCATACTATTGTTTTGTAATTGAGTTTAACCTATCATATGACGACAGAAGACACAGGAATTGAACTTCTCAGGTTGCTGGGTGGCAAATATTTGATATACACACCTGTCAACGGTTTCAGTTTAATGGCTTTTTCGTGACAAAGTAATGTTCGTTATTATCCAAAAGGCAATGTAGCATTTAGATCAATGAATACTGTCATCAATCAGTCATGGGTGTGGGAAGAAAGGCACATTACCTGTTGAGCCATTTCTGTTGTGCCTCACTTCTGACCCAGGAGGTATTCACACGCTACATACTACAGCTATGCAGATAAGACTGTCAGCTGATATCAATGTCTATATAGCCTGCTAATGTCTACTGAGCATCAGCTGTATATTAGCAGAAGAAGAAAATATCAAGTTTGACAATTACACCTCGGGCAGTTTAATTGAGACATGTTTCAAGCTTATGGCCTCATGTCATGTTTCTTCACTCACCCAGTCTGCTAAATAAGTCTGAAAGGGAGCGTTTGTTGTGGTGTTTTACTCCAGTGGAGAACTCGCTGCTCTGGGCAGTAGCTAAAATCTGAGCCCCAGGATTAAGCAGATGCCATTCTAGGCCTTTCCAGCTCTCTGGATACCAACACTCTGGGAACTGTAGTTCATTAATAGTGAAGACTGATGTCCGTTGTTGATTACAAAGGCCTTCATAGAACTACATCCCCCATGGGTTGTTGTGCTCTGTGTTACTATCGTATGGCTGAATTCCTCCACAGTGCTGAATGCTGACTCTCTCTCAACATTTGCTCTCTCTAAGCAAGAGCCTAAAAACCTGCTGCAGCTTATGGATGGACATGCACAAAGAGTGTTACTTCATCAGCTTTTATCAGAGCATGTTTTGCAAACTATTGACACTGTTGACACTAACCTGTAATTTATTCTAAATTGTTTACTTATTTAAAAAGCACACCTTCCAGGTAGGCTGTTTGCCCAGGTTAAATACTTCGTATTACAAATAAATTTACCTGGTATGGTCAACATAATTTCTTAAGGGTACAGTTTAGTGCAGCCACTTGCTTGGAATTGTTTAAGTTGATCTTTGTATGTAATATATTTGTTTTTTTCCTCACTAATGCTGTAATTAGATGTCAAAACAGTTCTCTAGATAAAGACCAAAACACTTCCCCCATAACAAAGTTTGATTTGAGGAAGGGGATTTGGAACTGCTACAAGTAAATTATAAAGGATATAAGTTTTTCTATTATCAATGCAATGTGCAATTCAGATAG
>OMNW01018623.1:46432-59938 GCA_900303245.1 Selene dorsalis | reverse complement strand
TGACCAGGTGTTACTGTGAAATAGATGATAAATGTAAACAAGTGGTGTTTGTTGACATTAATGGTTTTCTTTTCTGTGTATTGCTTACATGTGTAATGTTTATGAAAGCTATTTTTATGTGTAAGTAGACACGTAATTTTTAGATTGCATGTGAAAGGTCCCTTCTTCATTTTAAAGTAAATATAATTTCTGTGAATAACAATATCGATTAGGGCAGTAGTAACATTTACAGAAATATTAACTGAGTAGCTGCGCTTAGAAGTGAATAAAACTTTGTTCGTTGTGCCAGTTAAGTTTATATTTATTATTTATTGACTTGTTTGGAATAATAAAATGTTTGTAGTACAGAGCATAATACATCATAGCCAACAGGAGAAAAACACAGGTATGAGACTGTGGTGCTGTACTTGGGCAGCTGACTCTCAGCTGAATCTCTCCATGTGTGCAGGGGTTGTAATTCCTGGCCGTGGCTTTGACTCTTATCCTGGTGCTCCTTTTCGCTTCCCTTCTGTTGAAAGAAACTGTAAATAAACAAAGGCAGCGTGCCTGGTCTTTTTATAGGTGGTATATTTGTGCGTGTGGGCCACTTCTATATAGAGCAATAGAAATAATATGTGATGTGTGCAGTGCAAAGCAAATGTTTTAACTATTTCACACTATCTAATTAGTTACTCAGTTTAATGGATGCTGGCCAAGGTCAAGACATTTGACAAAATATATCTGTTGATCAGAAACTAACATGGAAATAGTTGTCTAAGGGCTAATGATTTCTCTTTTACCCTCCTCCCTCTGTCTCTCTTAGGTGGAATCATTCATTTTGGACCAGGAGGACCTGGATAACCCCATCATGAAGACAGCTTCAGAGTTGCTTTTGTCCAGCGCCACAGATGGAGTAGATTTAAGGACTGTTGATCCAGAGACACAGGCCCGCCTTGAAGCTCTACTGGAAGCTGCAGGTATGACCGCTTTGTTTGAACTCACTTCAACGGTACAAGACTTGACACATGTTGATTTGTAATAGATAGTTATAATAGTTACCTCACTGGCCACACCTATTTTTCTCCAACTAATCTTAATTTATTGCCTTTAACAAACAGAAATTTTGAGTGTATGAAACCACATCTTTCTGCCTCAGCTTTTTACACCCTATCCTATTTCCAGTCCTAACAACAGTTGAAAAGGTCTTGAGTAAAGCCTAAGGCTGCAATGTCAATAAAAAGAGAACCTACAAGTTCTGCAAGTGTCATATCTGCACAGTTTGAAAGTGATTTGGGTAAATTAGTTTGATTAGAAATTGTAATCTAGGTGTAAGACGGCCTGTGTAGATTAATCCATTAGGGATGGGTGTCCTGGCCTCGTTTGGGCTTATGAACATTACCGGGCAGATTAACGCTGCAACACGCTTGAGCCTCCACAGCCTGCAGAGAGCCTGTGTTGAACGGCTAATAGCTAATCTCATTCTATTCCCCTTTCTCCATGACTAGTCGGAACAGAAGAGGTGAAACCTTACATTATTGGTTTGTATAAAGGCTTCAGCTTGCATAATAATAACAACTTTTATGATAGCGATAATGATGACGATAATGATGTCACTGTTTTTGTATATTGGTTTGTAAGGTGTCCTTCAATCTTTTTGAAAGATCTGGACAACCTCCAGTAGCCAAATACCAGGTCTGTCAAGACCGTCACCGAGGAAGATGAAAGCGTCATCTGATGTCTGTTGGTCGTAGACTTCAGACAGTTGTTTTAATTTTCCAATACATTTTAGGCCTCTAAATGTGGAATCATTGGGAATGGCTTAAGTTTGCACACTGTTTTATTTGTTTGGATGTAAACACCTTGAGATTATAGAAGACCAATGGCTCTTAAACTTCATGGTTGCTCTGTCCATGTTTTGTTTCCAGCCCATTGTGCTGAAGTTTGGGGCCAAAAGAACAAAAATGTAACTCTGCCCTGCTACTTTCGGTTGTTGAACCTAGAGCATTCTGTTCATGTGGGGAATGAAGAGAGGCTGTCCAAATCCCTTGGCACCAAAGTTTACTGACACCATTCATAGATGTATTAGAACATTTTGTTACAGGTCACTATAAAAAATTCAGGATTGAATTTTTTGATTGTTGCCTGTGAGACATGAGCTTCATCTCAACCAGAGGAACCTTACCCGGGAACTAGGAACCTTTGGATGAACTTTGTGTTTCCACCACAAGGATCCGGATTGAAATGAGGGAAATTGTTTTAACCCCCTTTGAAGACCCTGCACATCAGATAGTACTTTTCAAAAACACAAGAACCAGTAGTGAGGAGACTGCGGCACCGAGCATTTCTCATTGTTCGAAAATGCCAGCATTTTATTTCACTCACTACGCATTTTATTTCACCCACTACCTAAAAAAAAATTAAAAAAAATTGAATACTGCATGTCTCTTTTCCAGAGAAGTCCTCTTCGCTGCTTGTTGGTCACGTTATATGGCGCCACCATTGTACCATTTTCTGCATTACTGTCTGCCACCTGCTGTACAGGAGTGGAGCAGCATGTTGTAGTTGTTGGGTTGCAGGCTTATTTTCCTTATCTTCCCAGGTTTTTGACAGTGGGGGGGAAACACAGGCAAACCATGGTCTAAAGCAACCTTTTTAGTTACATGGAAAAAAAGTTCCTTTGGCTAAAAGTTCTGTGTACATTTGGTCAAAAAAGTAGATATAGTTGATATTATGGAGCTTCATTATATAGAGGGAAAAATATATTGTATGCACAAAATCTCAGATCAGACAGAAATGGTGCTGTAAAGCCATGCACATGCACGTGCTCCCAAGCTGTTATTGTATATACTCCACCAGTGCCTGCACAAGGATACACGACCACCATGCTGCAAGTATTGGGGTGACATGTTATACGTCTCTGCTGACTGTAGAAAGCAGCTGATCATATCAACCGTTGTTGTTGTTTGTGCCATGAAAGGTTGTAGTGTGTCATTGAATGAAAACAAAAGTCTTTACAGTAATTTCTACTCGGTGTACTTTTCAAGCTGGAACCCTCACATTTTCTGTTTGGAGATCCCTCGTAGCTCTGTTCCAGGATATCCAGTTTTGTGGGCACGCTGTCACCATGCAGCCACAAGTAGAAAAGTCAGTTTGTTAAAATATAGCCTATGATGAAAAAGATTTGTATTCCTAACTCTTCTCATCTTGGCAGTTGCAATTTTGGTCTTTTGCAAATATTGCTCCTCTGTCAAAGCAGAATTTTGCACACTAATCTAACTTAGATGAATTCACTTCAAACACTCTCAGACTCCAGTATTTCCCACTTTAAATGACTCTCCTCAGGCTGTATTGACCAGACACCTAGCAGTAGAGACAACTTGACTTTACAAGGCAAGGCAGGTTTATAACTACTAATTACTGTACTTAATGCATACAAATACTTAATGTAACATGAAATAGATTAAAAACAACATGGACTTTAACATGAAAAACACTGAAACAGATGCGTTCAATAGAGGTATGAAATCTTTGATTAATACAGCATTATAAACATTAGACAAAAGGCAAAAAAAGTACAAAGCAGTCGGACAGCACTAAAAATCTTCAAGATTCAATGCAGTTATCAGGAAAAAGTAACTACCACAAAAAGTAAAAAAAAAAAAAAAAAAAAATTAATCAAAAGCAAAGGAAGGTGGGAATTCTTATTTAGATGGATGCACATTTCATATGACCCTGTCTGACCCTGACTAGTAATTTTTAAGATCTGTGACTCTGAACTGTAGTTGAACTGTACAGCCTATAGAGTTAGAAAAAGGTCAGTATGTTATCTGCCTGTCAACATTCATCAGTTGACCAATTAATTTCATCAGTAAACAGTTGAGACATTTCTCAGCTGCAGTGAAGCTTTTAGGTTAATTCCTCTTAACACATTTTACATAAGTGTTTCAGTCAGTCTGATGTTTAATATAATCTGCTTTTTATAATAAACATCGGAATCTACAGTAAGCGATTAGCTAAGACTGACCAACTGCTGACTGACTGCTACATTTTACCCAGATTGCAACAAAAAACAAATTCTTTCCCTGCAATGATTTTCATTTTTCAGACAGTTATGCTGGAATATGTGAACAGTACATTATTGTGGTTGGAAATAGAGTAATCTTGTCATGAAGCACCTAGTGACTGTGTCTCTGATTTTAGAAGCTGTCATATAAGTTTATGAAAACATCTCTGAAAAGCAAAGTTGATATACTGATGTAATCAATACCCACTTTAAAGGTGTTAGGTACCTTTCAGTAATTGCAGTATGTGTTTGATTTTGAGTTCATTAACTGTTTAATTATCGCACATAAGTCAGAGAAATCAAGTGATCTGGGTGCGCTGTGGTGTTTATATACAACAGTTAGATGACACAGAAAATCGGGCAAAAGCCCCCCTCCCCTTTTTATGACTTTACTTTGTCTTTATTTTTGTGGATAATACAATGATTCCTCTAGGGCACTGCATAGTTTGAACATTAATCTCAACATCAAACAAACATCTAACCTATTTTACATTAAATGTCAAGTTAATGTGACTCACGTGAACACAACTGCTGCCTTCATCTAGTTGTTACTGTGGCACAACATGCATATAAATGTCCTGGTGTCGTAGTGCTGCCAGGTTAGTGGGAATACCAGTTGTTTGTCCGGAATAAGCATTTGGTGTTAGGATTTGTGTGTGCGTGTGTATATGTATATACTGCCCATACACTGACACATTTTATTTGAGAGAAGATTATGTTGTTTGTGTAAACATGTCACACTGTGTTTTGGTGGAGCTCTGCTGAAGCAGGTGCTTATGGGTAAACACACTTTATATCCTTGTCATCCTGGATCTAGATGCCTCGTATCTAACACCTTTGTGGTGTACTGTAATTGGCTAAAGCAGGTCTGAACCATTATCCAAGGACACTGGACATTTGACAAGGCTCTTATCCAAACCCAGTGGTTCTTTGCCATTTAGAATTTAATTTAAAAAGAAAGAAAAGGAATTCATATTAATTTCTACCCTAACAAGCACTTGCTCCAAATGTTAGTCTGTTGTATAAGTTACTTATACGGTATATTATATACAAGTTGATGATTAATTGTTAAAATAAGAGATGAAAGTCAATGGGCTTTAACATTGATATGTAGTTTTGCGTTGGTTTTTCTTGAAAAAAGGTTGCTGAAATTTTAATTAGCAACGTGGACAGAAATGTTTATTCAGACTGCATCATGTGTTGGTGGTACAGTGGGCGCAGGCAGCTCAGTGGTTAACTGGTAACTAGTTGCAGTTGAAATACTATTAAAACAAATACTTGTACTTGGAGATGGGCGATAAAACAATGTCCAATTGGGATCGCAATAAATATTTTGATCGGTTATCATTACGGCTATGGACATATTCCCCTATCACATGGTAGAAATAAGCACAACAGCAGCCTGTCAGTCTGCCATCTGTATGTAGGATACACCGTGTCCTGTCATGAGCATATATAGCTGTTTGGGCAGCTAAAGCTAAAGGGAAGAAGAATAAAGTGAAAGTTGGAAAAGAGGGAGGAAATGAGTGGAAGTGGAGCTGATGGCAAATAAAGCGATGGTGAATGTGTGGAGCAGTTCATGAGATGAGCCCGGTCCGGTCAGCTTGCCTGCTTCGGGTTGACATGTGTAAAGAAGCCTCGCACCGGAGGCTTAGAGAAGTATTTTTCACTTGGCTCGGAGGTGAAGGGTTCAGTGTCCAGTAGAGCAGCAGGTCAGCTGTAGAGGAGACAGAGGAGGCTCCAGCATCATCTGTCTGCTGTGAGGAGCAGTTTGGAGTCAGAGTGACCTGATGACACAACAGTAAGAAAGTGAAGGAGAAAACTCGAAAAGCTTGTGTTGTTAATTCTGCAGTAACACGTCTCATGTTGGCTCATCTACAGTGTGAAGAACATGCACTAAGGCTCCTGTAGATGCAGGGTTACAGTGTGTGTGTCAGAGCTCAGGCATGATATTGACACACACAAGGGCGTAGTGTCAGAGTAGTGAAGTGAAACAATAACCTGACGATCACTGGAGTTGACGTGAACTTTGTTCGTAGTTACTGTGAAAAAACTGTCAGAGTAAAAAGCTAAGTATTCATCCACAACCTGCTCAAACTACAGAAACGTGAACATATCGGAGTTATTTTACTATGATAACAGATATAGCAGCACTGCTGTTTCATCCCCCTCACTGCAGGTAGTAACTAACGCAGTCTAACATATTACAGAGAAGCATGATCATCTTTATTTTGAATACAGTGAAACACATACAGTGAAATACATAGAAAGACTATACTTGTGAACTGTTCCACCCTTAGTGAACATGAAAGTGAACTCATGTCCTCCTTCCAAACTGAAGACAATCTCTGGTCTCTTTAGGATTCAGTCAGGATGCTCCACGAGCTGGCAGCATCAGCAAAAAATACATATTGTGATAAATATCGAGAATCAATTAATATGGCAATATTTTTGCCATATTGCCAGCCCTACTTGTACTTTAACTCAGTCTTGACCTCATCAACACTTTGAGTCTAACCTAAATCGGTGAAGGTCAGTTATTTTTGTTTCAAGTGTGAGTCACGGTGGTAGACACAGGTATTGTCCCATAAATTTACAGATGGATCAGAAAAAATGCCCTCATTTACAGTCCTTCAGCTGCCAGTGTCAGTCTGTTTTGGTTCAGTGAATTTATCTCAGATAAACACTATACAGTAAACCATTAATGATCAACTTCCTCAACCTCTTGTTTCCCTCTGCCTTGGGGACCATTGCGAAATCCCTGACCGAGAGCCATACTAAGTTTAGCTCTAGTCCCAGGCTTAGTGGTGAAAACACAGGGGGACCACGAGGACTGCAGCTCACTTCTGCCTGGGTAATGGATGGGTTGAGGCTGAGGCCGAAAAGTTCAAAGCCAACACTTTTTTTTTTCTTTTCTCTTGGCTCTTCTCACTTTATTTTTCCACATGCTCTTAAAACCAAAGCTACCAACACGCACACAGCCGCACACACAAACATTTGAATGGTTTCATTGGTTGGGAAGTGGTCGTTGTTTTGTCTTCAGCAATCTTTCACTCTAGGTCATTAGCAAAAGTTTTTTTTTTCACTGCTGCTTGCTCCTCACTGTTGTTCTTCTCTTTGGTATTTTCTTCAAAATACATACAAAAACTTTTTTTTCTTCATATGGCATTTTGTTTTCTTCTCAGTTGTGCTTTTTTCCCTTGCTGATCACTATTTCTGTTCCATTCACTGCCTCTTACCCATCTATAATTCACACAGGATGAGAACTTTTTATCCTCTACCATTAACAGCCGCCTTACCCTCTGTCTATTACTATATAGGACTAACATTACCTCCCTCATTGTATTCATTCTAGTTTTGGTTACAGATCTGTGCAGAGCAGCCCAGTGGATATTGCTGTGTATCTTACCATTTTGATCCGGTCACTGGCAAATTTTTATTATGAATCATAGATGGTGTATTGACAGTAGTGAAAAAAAAGATATTAAGCCATATTAACAAATGCTTGTGTGTGTTTTCTATGTCTGTGTGTGACTTTTTTCTTTTTTTTTCTTTTTTCCTCTTTGTGTATGCTACTACTAACCCTGGACTGGATTGGCTGGACTGGACTTGCTTCTTCATCTGGTCTGGTGTGGTTGTGCTCCCCTGTGGTTTGCCTTGCCCTATGCGCCTCTGCCCTTTTGATGTTCGGCAGGCATCGGTAAACTGTCCACTGCCGATGGTAAAGCTTTTGCAGACCCCGAGGTGCTACGGCGACTGACGTCATCTGTGAGCTGTGCCCTGGATGAGGCTGCAGCAGCCCTGACACGTATGAGAGCTGAAAACACACTCAACGCCGGCCAAGCCGACAAGTATGTATCTCGCCCATACTGACCGACTGATAGAGTTGTGGTGAATAGAAAGAACTGCATAAATCTCATGTCTGTTCGCGTGTGTGTATGTTTTGCTCCTTCTAAGTGATTGCGTAATTGTGAGGCGCATGTGTGCTCACCTGTCACAGTGGCAGTAATTGTAGCAGTCTGGTTATTTTCAGCCGTAGTTTAGCAGAGGCGTGCTCAGATGGGGATGTCAACGCTGTGCGCAAATTGTTGGATGAGGGACGGAGCGTCAACGAACACACAGAGGAAGGGGAGAGTCTGCTGTGCCTCGCCTGCTCAGCTGGCTACTATGAACTTGCACAGGTATGTGAAAGAAGGGTTGGACTGGGATTTGATTTTAGCATAACTGTGATTCCATGTGTATCATTTGTACAGTGAAGCAACTTGTCTGCAAAGCAAAGATGGAATCACGATGTTGTCTTTGGTCAATTCTTGTGGGAACTTAGCCGTTGGTGACAAGCCTCCATGGATGTTTCTTAATTTCATCTTTCATCTTTAGGTCTTGTTGGCCATGCATGCAAATGTGGAGGACAGGGGCATCAAGGGGGATATAACGCCACTCATGGCTGCCGCCAGTGGAGGTTATGTGGACATTGTCAAACTACTCCTGGTCCACGGGGCAGATGTTAATGCACAGTCCTCCACAGGTGAAACCCCTTTTCATGTCTCTAAAATTAGGAGTATTTCATTTACTCTCCAATGTTTTGCAGTCAGATTAACGTCTCTGATCTCCTCCAGGCAACACAGCTCTGACGTACGCATGTGCGGGTGGCTTTGTGGATGTGGTGAAGGTGCTGTTGAAAGAGGGTGCTAACATTGAGGACCACAACGAGAACGGACACACGCCTCTTATGGAGGCAGCCAGTGCTGGCCACGTGGAGGTGGCCAGAGTACTCTTGGAGTATGGCGCCGGCATCAACACACACTCCAATGAGTTCAAGGAGAGCGCTCTCACACTTGCCTGCTACAAAGGTCCGAATGCAAATATCATGTCTGTCCTCTTGATTGCTGTGATTAGTTTCTCTGCCTTTTATATTCTCTTAATAATACTCCATTATTTTTGTTCTCTGCTGCAGGTCACTTGGATATGGTGCGTTTTCTGTTGGAGGCTGGAGCAGATCAGGAACACAAAACAGATGAGATGCACACGGCACTAATGGAGGCTTGCATGGTGAGCATCTGACCCAAACCAAATGATAACTTGAGTATTCACTTTTTTAAATTGCCCTGATTGTGCTTGTATGTTTGTTTCAGACAAATAACACACTAGTTTATGGTGTCCTCAGCCTCATTTAGTGCAATTGTATTTAAACATGGATGACAGTTGATCTAATGTGATGTATTCAGGTGCTTATCTCTACATTCTTTGTGTGTCTCGCTGTCCCAGGACGGCCATGTGGAGGTAGCACGGCTGCTGTTGGACAGCGGGGCTCAGGTCAACATGCCAGCTGATTCCTTCGAGTCGCCCCTCACCCTTGCAGCCTGTGGAGGACACGTGGAGCTGGCAGCCTTGCTAATAGAGAGAGGAGCCAACTTGGAGGAGGTGTGTCAAGATAAAGAGAAAACAGGAGTGGATGAGATTCCCTGTTGTATATCCAAAGCTGTATCTATAAATGAGTAGATTTTGTAGCTGTAGACCAAGAATAGCTGAACTTTTTGCCAGTTGTATTGCCCTGCTACTATTGTGTTGAGTACTATACTGGCCAAGGTATCTACATTAAAGTTTTGAAAAGGAGTTTAGGTTTTTTTTTTTAAAAAAGGAATTGGGAATTTAATTTGTTTTTGACATTTAAATGACATTTATGAAGGAGACTGCATGTGTAATCTTAAAAAAACAAGACAGAGCAATAGTGCAAGAAAAAGTAAAAACTTATTCAGCAATATTCCATTGCTGTTATTTAAAGGTTAACATAGAAAAACACACTTGGCTGGTAGTGAGTACACAAAATGGCAAATGAAATGACATAGCTTCAGGTTTTAGTGGGTCATTCTTCACCCATTTTACATTTGATGTAAAGATATATTGTCTTGGAGGCTGGAATGAAACAGCTAGCCAGGTGAAGATTTTCCGCCACAGTGAGAGTGCACAGACACGAGATGAGGCAGAGCTCCGTGCCATAGGGTAATCTTGCAGTGAGTCATACTCACCCATATGCTTTCTTATCTGCTTTTGTTTGTGCCCAGGTTAACGATGAGGGCTACACCCCCCTAATGGAGGCAGCTAGAGAAGGCCACGAAGAGATGGTAGCACTGCTGCTGGCTCAAGGTAAATAAGCTTTGCTTTTACATCTGGAGACTTAATTTCAAGTGTCACTTCAGTGAATAGTTGGATTTGTTTGCCTGTGATCAGCCTCTCTCCAAGTGCAGTCACCTAACTGTTTTTGCTCTCTTGTCCAGGTGCTAACATCAATGCCCAGACAGAAGAGACCCAGGAGACGGCTTTGACTCTAGCATGCTGTGGAGGTTTCTTGGAAGTGGCTGACTTCCTCATCAAGGCGGGGGCTGACATTGAGTTGGGCTGCTCTACTCCCCTCATGGAGGCTGCACAGGAGGGCCATCTGGAGTTGGTCAAATACCTACTGGCTGCAGGTGAGCAAGAAAACAGAAGCAAGGGGGATCTAAAGCTGAAATAAAGAGTGTGCTTAGCTCAACTAAAATTGTTGTATTTGTGCCTCTGTCATTACGATCCTGAGCTTTTGGTTTTGTCGTTTAGGCGCAAACGTTCATGCCACCACAGCAACAGGTGACACAGCATTGACATATGCTTGTGAGAATGGACACACTGATGTTGCAGATGTGCTGCTGCAGGCTGGCGCCAACTTGGTATGCCATACTCTGAAATTGTCTTTATCACTTATTTACCTTTTCATTTTACCTAGTTTTAGATGCCACCAGAATCAGAACAGCTATGTCATGACAATGTGCAAATGTGAAACAGATGTATCTGATGTATCTTTGAATGAATTTAACTCAATTCTTGTGTTTGACCTCTGGTCATACTTAAACTTCACACAACTTAACACATCTTCACCCTTTTCTTCAAGGAACACGAGTCTGAGGGGGGGCGGACGCCCTTGATGAAGGCAGCAAGGGCCGGACATCTCTGTACAGTGCAGTTCCTCATCAGCAAAGGTGTGTTTTTGATAAGCTGTTGGAGAACCAGTGTACATGTACTTTTTCTGGAAAAAAATTGGTTTTAACCTAAATCCTGACAGATTTACTTGAGCTCCTTTTTTATGCCGAGGCCTTAAGAGGGGCCTTTTTTTTTTTTTTTTTACAGAGTCTTTGTACTTTCATTTTTCAAATTTGTTTCAGTAAACTTGACATCTATGCCAACGCTGTGAGATAAAATATGTGAAGCAGGTCTCCAATTTTAGGAAATGCTGGCTAATTTGGTAGAGGTACAAAGGAAATGATGACATAATTATATGATGAGATAAAGAAGTCAACAATTTCAGTAGAAAAGTACTAAAAATATTTAAGGAATAAGGAAAGTACATATAATCACTCATTATAGTTAATTTGAGTCATAGACCAAGGTTTTTGTTCTGTTAAAAAGAAATGAGTCTCTCTCATATACGGTGAATTAATGTGTTAACTTTTCTCCATCTCCTGTCCAGGTGCTAATGTGAACAGAGCTACTGCCAACAATGATCACACAGTTGTGTCTCTGGCCTGTGCTGGAGGACATCTGGCTGTGGTGGAGTTGCTGCTGGCACACGGGGCGGATCCTACACACAGACTCAAAGTAATGCGCACACACTGGATATACATTCAACAAGATAGAGTATTTATGCGCTTCCATGTGTGTGTAACAGCACATTGAAATTCTTTTTGCTTGCTCTTTAATAGGATGGTTCGACCATGTTGATAGAAGCTGCTAAGGGTGGCCACACTAACGTGGTGTCCTACTTGTTGGACTACCCCAACAACATCCTGTCTGTCCCTGCCCCTGACCTCTCCCAGCTCACTCCCCCCTCGCAAGATGCCTCTCAGGTAAATACAGCAAAGAATCAGAGTTTGTGTTGATGATCCTCTGTGAGTGTGTTTTTTTTGTGACAGAAACATCTGATCTGATGTCGTCCGTTGTAACAGGTCCCTCGTGTCCCAATCCAAGCTCTCGCCATGGTAGTGCCCCCTCAGGAGCCAGACCGAGCCCCATCAAACATCACCACACCCCCACCCATCTCCAGCAAAGGTGAATAATACTGCAAGTCCTCTGAAGAAATGAAGTCGCAGACTTAACCAAGCTATTCATCTGTTGTCCCCCTGGGTTTATTGCATGCTATTGATAACCGTGCCTAATCGTCAACTCCTTTGATCGCTTTTGTTCAAATCCAGGCTCGTCCAAACAGAGACAGGCAGCCCTTCAGCCCGGTGTCCCCACCTCAGTTGGTCGGGGGCCTGAAGCAGAGCCTCTGCCGCCCTTCCACTTGTGCCAACCTCTAGAGTGCATTGTGGAGGAGACCGAGGGCAAACTGAACGAGCTGGGTCAGAGAATCAGTGCTATCGAGAAGGCCCAGCTTCAGTCACTAGAGCTCATTCAGGGGGAGCCGCTCACCAAAGACAAGATTGAGGAGCTGAAAAAGAGCCGGGAGGAGCAGGTATAATCCATCATCCACTTAAGCCCTGCTCTTGTTTTTAATCTTCTTTTTAAGTATTTTAGGCAAATTGTATGGATATTACTTCACAAGCAATATTCATACTAGATGTGATTGTGCATGCATAAGAGAGTATTAGAAATGTATTCGGTCAAACAAGGGTGTTGCTGTTGCCCATTTAGGTGCAGAAGAAGAAGAAAATCTTGAAAGAGTTGCAGAAGGTGGAGCGCCAGCTGCAGCTGAAAACACAGCAACAGTTCACCAAAGAGTACATGGAGGCGAAGGGCTTAAAGGAGGAACAGGAGACCGGACTGAGCCAGGGCCCGGGGCCTGGAAGTACGACGTCTGCTCCAGGGCCCCTCCCCACCACACCAGGTGCCCAGGTACACGCCAGCTCTGACACAGATGAGGAGGCCAACAAAGATGGGGAGCAAGAGGAGCAGCCTGGAGAAGAAGGGGAAGAGGTGAAACATTCAGTGATTCTTTTGTAAATATATTTATTCTTATTATGTTTGTACTGACTCCATTAACTCTTGAGGTGTTTATATGTTTTCAGGAAGAGGAAGACGATGAAGACGAGGAGGGTTCGGAGGAAGAGGCAGATGGCGAAGAGGAAGATTACCCTAAGCTTCCTCAGGTGGGGACAATCCTCTACAGGGATGGGCCACAGCCACCACAGCAGCCTCCTCTGCCCCCTTCGCCACAGACTCAACCTCAGCCTCCTCCACCGCCTCCTCAGGCCGCCTTCGTCCCTATCCAGCCCCTACCAGATTACAACCCAACAGACTACCCGGGGAGTACCAGCCCAGAGCTGCAGAGGGTACTGGTGGGACAGCAGATGCTGGGCCAACAGCAGCAGGGCCAGGGTCAACAGCTGGCTGGGTTAAGCCCAGGAATGATACCTCAACAGGCCCCAGATGGGCTCATGGTAGCTACACCTGCACAGACGCTCACAGACACGCTGGATGACATCATGGCAGGTATG
>OMNW01018623.1:14588-26038 GCA_900303245.1 Selene dorsalis | reverse complement strand
TTTACTTTTTCAAAAGAAAGAAAAAATGATGTTGTACGTTTAAAGGGACGTTAGAGCCAGTGACAGATGAACATGTCTGCAGGGCTCGGCCTCCTCCGGTTTCTAGCCGGAGAATGAGACGGAGCAGCGGCCCATGTGACTTCTGACGTTTCAGCCGAGTCCTGCTAAAAAGAATGTGAGGGAATGATCCCGCTGCTCACCAAGGGGATCCACGGTGGCTTCCTGACGTCCGCTTTAAGGAAGTCCGAAAGTTAGCCTGCGTACCGAGTGACTTTTCAATCCGGGAAACCGATTCGTGATGTCTGGCGAACACACGGAGGGACAGGAGGTAAGCTAATTGCATCTGTTCAAACATCTGATCGCACTCCTTTGTGTGTGTGTGTGTGTGCTGTAACTTTTTTCTGAAGAAGTCTTTCCCACAGTGTGACTTATTGAATGGGCTGTGTTGTGCAGAGTAGCTACACGTTGGCCGGCTGCTCGGGGGCACTATCGGTCTGAAACGTTGCAAACTACTTTGTTAGAGCCGAGTTTCTCCACTTTTCTTGTCCCGTTCTGCTTCCTCCTCGATTGTAAGTGTATAAAACACATCCAGCGTCTGCGCTGCAGTGCTGTTACTAGTCCTCGGTGTTCACAGTGTACCCTTTAATTACCTGTTGCAAATGATTGTCTTGGTTACAGTGAAATCATTTAAATCGAAGCTATATAAACTCATAATCATGTGGTAATTCCGTGTATTTTAGGATACTACTCAGCAGCACCCACACTATAAGTTCCTATAGAAACAGTATAGTGACACCAGAGGAAATTATAAATAGCCAGACCATAAACAGGGGTAACGTCACTTGAAGGAGTACAGACATAACTATCATGTTTATTGGCTTAGTCTAATGAATTCCCCACTCAGTTAATTTACATGGTGATATTTTTAATTAATTGAAATGCATCCAGATCCATGCTGTGACTTCCACTGTCATAATATAAGTTGTTTAAAACAACATATTATCACTAAGTATTATTGCAAGTGAAGTCAAACCTAACCCATTACCTGTTGTTGTTATGGGTTTTTCCATTTACTGTGTCAGGCAGGCAGACTATCTAATAATTGATTTTTCCTGTCTCCTGGGCTTCCCTGTAGGAGGCATGGTGCAAGAAAAGTGACAGCAAACTATTACAAGTTTTGACAATTAAGACTGTTGTTCATAGAATTGCTAAAATGTTGTCAAAAGTGCAAAACAATATTAAAAGTAATGGAAATACTTGAGAATAATCTCTCTATATATATACATAACTACAACCCTGTTTTACTTTACATTTTCCCTGTAAGTAAGGGAATCTGCTCTGAGGACTTGATGTTAATATAATATAATTGCTGGTTTGGCTGTATTGTGTTTCATGCCCTCCAGAAGGAATGTGGAGTTCCATAAGCTTTACTTCAGTCATGGCCGTCTGCTGCTTCTCATGTGCACTTAGAAAAAACAAGGAGAAAAATCCACTGACTCGTTGAAGGTTTTTGCTAGAATATAGAGGTAGTTGACATTACTTCTCTCCGTTCTCCTCTACCCCCTCCCGCTCTGTCCCCCTCTCTCTCTCTCTCTCTCTTTCTCTGTGACTCATGTGGGTGTTGGGCTGAAATAGTTTGGTGTAGTTTTACATTCCTTATATAGCCTCCGAGGAGTGAGGAGAGGCTAGGGCTTGCCTGTGTCGCAGACAGCGTGGGGGGTGGGGGGGTTGCCAACAGAGAGAATCTGCTTGCCCCAGCTCACTGACTCCCTAGCTTTCTGGGCTAGCGGCTGGCCCTTTAGGACAAGGTAGGTTTGCGCTGTGGCATCTTGGGTAGTTAGCTATGTGTCATGAAGAGCAATGACACCTGGTAAGGTTGAGTGGGTTGAGGAGCCAGGGCCAGGACTAGGGGTTCAGGTACAGAGGTCAATGGTACAGCTGTAACTCTAAAGTAAGAGTGAGTGACATAGCCCTGCATATCAAGTTGCCTTTGGTTCTTAAAATTACCTTATTATTTAGTGCCATGTCTTCCACTGTCAATAAGAAGCTGGGATGTAGCTGCTCCACACTGTTTTCATGCTTTCACAGCTGCAGTAATTATGCAAAATATTAAAAAATATCAAAGCAAGTTTGTACGTTGTTGCGAAGTGGGTCTGTGTTGGATTTTAATTCAGTTTGATGATTTAATTATGAATTGAATACTATGAAAAGCTTACACCCACTCACTGAAGGAGAGAGGATAATTGTTGAATGTCCCTGCTGGTTTTATTGTCCTGGTGATTTATGAAGCTGAAGTTTTCTATGGTACTCATTAGCTTAGTACTTTGGCATAATCTGATCTCTTTACGCTCCTCAGCTTATGACGCAAGGGATAACAACTGATCCGTTTGTGTGTTGATAATTCTAGTGATAATTGATATAATGTTGTGTCCCAGTATCACCTGGTACATCAAACTTTTTTGATCTTTTTACAGTTATTCATGCAGCTGATCTGTTTGAAGATGTATTCAATACAGAAACTGAGTGTTTGCGTTGGAGACAGATGCAGACATCCTGCTGGATGGGTGTTGGGATGAAAAAAGGATGTTTGTCCTCTGAAATCTTTTCCTTGCTTTTCACCTAATTAAAACTTCCTTCTCTCTCTTTCTCAAGGCGATGAACATATACTCAATAACCCTCAGCGGCCCAGCGCCTTGGGGCTTCAGGCTGCAGGGTGGTAAGGACTTCAGCATGCCCCTCACCGTGTCAAGGGTAAGAAACAGTTTACACTCTGTAACATCATTTAAGTGCTTATAAGCTACTATATGTGAGCCATGGCCTATTCAAAAGAGCCTGGTGAGTGTTCAGTACAAGCTTGGTCACTACATAATGGCTCTACCTGAGTATATACATGTCACCATTGTTAGTTATGTGTATAGTAAAAGAATCTATCTGCTGACTGCAGTGCTCATTTTCATAATCACCTTTCATGATGTCTATACTCGCCTTTATCGAGCTGGTCTTTACATGCACTACCTACGTTCATTGTATGAACTGCTCACAAGGACATGCTGTCATTCGTTTTGTAGTGTTGTGTACTCTCCACGTTAGGTCACTACCTCTTCACTGAGTGAATTTTCTAATACTCTATAAACTAATGTTGCTATTGAAGACAGCAGTAACCATTTTCCAGGCCTTATAAGTGCAGTGCTGCTTTGCCTGACAAACACACGCGGTCTCACCCTTGCAGTCACACACGCATGCGCGCACATAAAATCATTCCTACATTGCTGCCAGCTATTGCGCACACAGACCTGGTATTTTATTATGCACTCCTTCTCCACTGGCATTGTTATATCGCTACATATTTGCACTTTCCTATTTCAGACATACTTGGGTGCTAATAGGTAATTTATATGTGGGTCAATCTTGGTTTTAGCTCCAGAAGATTACTCCACTTAGTCTCAGTTATTCAAAACACCTGATCAGCTCTATGCTATTAGCACTGGGCTTTATCAGCTTTATCTCTTCTTTGTTCCTTAGTTGTCACCAAAAAGTCACCATGTTGTAATAGAAGATAAAGATGAAATGAAAAGCAGTAATCATTGTTGCTTTGGTTAGTTTGTTTCTCAAAGTACAGTGTGTTGCATCGCACTGAGGTGTGTGATCCTGTGGTGAGGGCAGCAGTTATCACACAGCCTTGTCAGTACATGTCTTGTATCTGCTCTGTTCTTATTGGATTCATGACAAGAAACATTCCCTTGTACCCATAAAAAAACAAACAGATGTTCAAACCTTATTGGACGATTGGCCCTAAACACAAAAAGGGGATTTTCGGTTGGATGCACTGTAGGTGCGGACTGACTTACAGGAACTGTGATCTAGACGAGTAAGGTGTGCTGTGGGTTGAATGTCAGGGTGAGTCAGTAATGTTGGTTGAATTACCTTGACTAATAAACTGATGCAGGAGGCCAGTTTTTCTACAATCCAGTCACACTATATGCACTGATTGTTTTCTTCACTGAGAGAGATATGGGTCACATTTTGGTGTAAGATTAACAATTTCTCTCAACCAGAACAAAAACAAAAAAGACAATATGATTGTAGCCTTTGTCATTGGCCAGTGACTAATATGTCTATAAGTTTGTGGCTTGTTCCCACGGTCTGTGGAGTCCTCAGGGTGCACGGGTTATAAAGACGTGTCAGGTTTTATCTTTTTTACCTTTCAGGGACTGGTGGCTCTCCTTGTAGCTGTCATAAAAGACTGGACAGTAAATCACAGAGCTGCAGAGGATGGAAACAGCCCAACAAGGGGATGTAAACCTCAAAGATGTACAGTATCCCTCAGTAATGGGAAGAAAAGGCAGACTTGCACTTGGTGGGTTTCCACTGGATGAATTTAGTGGGCAGTCTTTTTTACTGGCTTGTAGCTGATGAGATAAGTTTCCCAAGGCAGACAGTCAGCTAAAAGCAATTACACAATCAAGAACGTGTGGAGTGACAGGACAAAAGCCTCAGTAAAACGCCTTATTGCAAGTGATAACTCTTGAAAGATCAATGCGTTTCAGTGTTTTTGTAAAGATTAATGACAATTAGTACCGTCTGAGACCGGATCTACTTAATGCTTGTTGTTATTTAGTTAATTTGAGTTTGGTTTTACTTTGGCTGATAGTGACATTATCAATAACTTACATATTTAATCATTTACCGTGGTCATCTTATATTGATTTGGCAAGATGTGGGTCTGAGACTTGTCACCGCCTGTGTGTGTGTGTGTGTTAGTAAATGGGTTTCCATGGGCTGTGAATGCTCATGTTTCCTTCCACCTCTGTCTGTGAGCCTGGAAAGCTATGCTTTCTCAGCATTCCTGAGATTTTTCTTGTATCCACCCTGTCGCTGCCAACAGACAATCCTCTTGTCTCCTTTCTGTGTCTAATATGTCTTCCACACTCACTTTTCTCATCCATATGATGGACTCCCCCAGTCTCACTGGAATACTTTTCCAGTGAGATCAGAGGAACAGAGGCCATGCCAAGACAAACTGTTAAGTTTCTGTGAAATGAAAAATAACTTTTTGACCCAGCATGACATGGATACACCCATTTATCAACTGCAAAAAATAGGCTGATAACTTTTATTTGACACTTCTTAGTATCAATGTCCTGCTTCTCGGGAAACAGCTAATTTTTTAGATGATGGTGCTCTTGACCGTTGACCATAAAAAGAAAAAGCAGAACCTTTCTCTGTTTAATTTGGATGCCATTAATCCCTTCAAAATGTTACAATGATGGGGGTCATAGCCATGCATGTCATTAGACTTTGGTTCACAAGCACCATCTTTGTCTCGTTTGGATTGGATTCTGCTTTGCTTTGGTGCACAGACTCAGGTTGGGGAGTTTATTGCTACTGGCTTATAAATTGCATTTAAAGGGGTTCTACTGCAGTTCAGCATCCCACAGTTGCAAAGGTTGCAAGTGAAATAGAAAAAAGTGGTAAAAATTGAACGGCAAAGACTGTGATATCCTCACTTAGGCCGTAGAAAGAGTTGAGGTTTTAACCACTGGATCCATAGAATATAACCCTGATAACGTCATAAGGTTTTTTTCCTCAGACTTGGCAAAGCTCTTCCAAAGAAACAGAGGACAAGTCATGACTAGTAAACAGATTGTAATGTGTAACAAAAAAAGCAGTTGTTTAAAGGAAGAGTGACTGAGGGGATTATCCTCTGACAGCTGTCACACTTGAGGGGATGAAAACATGTTGAACACATCCATTGAAAGTCCTGAATCAGCCAGTTGAGTTGTAAGTCTTTGTTCCAGCTTTTTGTCTTACTTTTGTTTTGTTTTTTTTAGAAGACCAAGGTCTGAAGTAAAATGATATCTCTGTGCACATGTTTGCACCAACATCCTGTTTCAACAGGAAAGGCATAAAATTTAGGAAGCAAGATGTTGTCGTAAGGCGGTTTCGGTTGAGTGTGTCTCAGTCTGGGGCGGACCTACAACTCCTCTGAGTTTCTCTAAATATCTGCTCCACATCTCATGCCACTGCAATTCCATAAACATTATGATACTATAACCGAGCCTCCTGAGCACCATCTGGTTTCTATCGACAAACACATGCCACGCCACTGAAATCAAATGTTGAGAGGAAATTACAGATGATGTCATGTCAATAAGTGAGCAAGGAGATTTTTGAACGTCTCCCCACCAGCACAGCTGGATGTGTCATCGAGTCCTGTATTTGTGTGAGTCTTTGTCTGACTTGAGGGCCATCTGCTGCTTCACCACTGGTACACACTAAACATCCTCTCTCACTCAAACCAAGAAAAAGAGGCCTTCTTAGAGGGGAGAATTAATAATTCAGCACCTTACTGATAGATTGCCCGCAGGGGGCATTTGTTCTGTGTCTAGGTGGATGTGAATGTCTGATGTTGTGATCAGTGCAGCAGTGTTTTAAGGTGAGTTAGTGCTAGGTGTTTCACTGCAGTAATGACAGGCCAACCACATACTTGCAGGTTGGTTTTCCATTTCTCAGAGGGATATTTATGGCTTTGCATCAGCTGTGCTGTGTGAGTGATGTAAGGACAGACTGTCTCTTGGCCCCCAAATAGCCATGGAAAGAATAAAAGTGAGCTGGTGCAGAGTTACATGGCCAGTATATCTACAGCTGTAGATAAGCTTTAGTGCATTATAGTTTAACCAAACTCATGAGTAGCCAACTGAGAGCAAGTATGAGGCCCCGGCTCACCTGTAGGGTCAGTCAAGGGGAGCACTTCAAAAGTGAACTCAAGATGCTGCATTTTGAAAGGTTGGCTAATTCTTTGAAATATGATAGCTCGCTAGAACCGCTCTGTGACTGTGCTCTGCCAAAAAGCTTTGAAACAGGCAGAGGAGCTAATCCCGTAGTTGTGAATATCTTCAGCTGTACAAATGTCATGCCATTGCTGTGAAGTGAGCTCTGATCACATATGCACCAAATAATTTATGAGGGAATGAGCCTGCTTCTCTTTAGTTCCATGCACCAGAGGAGCTGATCGTATCAACAAGCTGTCCTTGTGGTATCGTTGCTACATGATGTTATCACACATCACACGCACCATCACGGTTAAACCGTGGTTGTTGTGAGCGTACACTGGGGCGTGTTGCGTTCAAGAACATGTTTTCCAGTGTCCTCTGCCGTATTGACAAACTGCCGGGGGGGTGTAGGGTTCCGTCTGCCCCCTACCAACCAAAGGTCTGAGCGCAGCAACTTTAACTGCAGCCTTCTCAAGTGAGGGAGCAGCTGCACTCTGAACCTGAGCCAGGAGCACAGGTGTCTGTGTCCATCAGTCGCTCGACTCACACAGACACACGTGTACGTACATAATACAATCTGAAGTCTTTATGTCCTCATATCCTTTCTTCTTTTCTCTTTTTCCCACCTTACATTTAGAGGACGACAACACAGGTGGAAACATTTTCAGGTGTTCAGTGGGTTTAGATCTGGTGGTTGCAAACAAACTTTTCTCATCATTGCAGTGCCCTTCCTGCTCCGCAGAGAAACATTCAAATCACTTTTCTCCTTTTAATTTATTGATATTTTTCATTTCAAATTTTTCATGATCAAAATTAGAATAAAAAGAAGTTAACGCCTGTCACTTCAAGGTTAATAGGCAGCAGCTGCTAATTGTAAAACTCATAAATGGATTCTTTAATAATTCCTCATGAAAATGCTTTTTTTTCTCTGCCCATTTGTACTTATTGATGTTTTGGCCACAAATATCTGAACTCCTTAGTTTATACAGAAATTAAAAACAAATTATTTTGTTGCTCCCTTGAGGCTTTCGCAGTGCCTGTACGGCTGATAGGGATATGTTGTCGTTTCAAACTAACACAATAATTGTGGTATTTTCATCAAATGACGAGGTGATCAAGTTAAACCAGCCAGTCTAGCAGTGAAACATGAGGGCAGGGCTGCAGCTCTCTGTAGTGAAGCTCGGTGGCATTATTCCATGCTGAACCCCTTTTCAGAATATGTCACATGTGTCTATGTCATAGTTGTTTTTTTCCAGTGTAAGCTGCTAAAACTCTTTTGAAGTTCTTTCTGAAACTAGATAAATTATTTCTTTCTTAACCCCTCTAATTGCTTCCAGTGAGCACAAATCAAAGGCAATTAAAGTGATGTTTGAACTTGGCTGTAAAATAAGTGTAGCCTGTATTGCCTCTGAGGAATGCATTTCTTCCTATTTTTAGCTTTGCCATGTTTTGAATCAAGGCAGTCTCTAACTTTGTTGTCTTTGTGGGGTGCCGAGCTGTTTTTCAGCCTGAACTGTCATCATTTTATAGAGCATATTACCTCCCTGCTTGCACAAGTGTTTATGTTTAATGTGCAAAATCAAAGCGGCAAGTGTGATAGCTTAGCTGAACATGGCAGAAAACTATTGATTGAACCGCTGAGTCCTCCGAGCTTTTGATGAGCTAACATTTGCAGGGATCCATGACATCAGAGAGTAATCCTAATAGGTTTTTTGCCAGAAATCCTGGCACTCACTCCCTTATCTGATGCTGAACACTTTGTACTCCAGTTATCTGAGAATTTGACTCAAGTCTCGAGTTTCATTAAGCCGCATGGACAAGCTGACTAAGCCCTTACTAAACACGATTTGGCATCGGCCCCTGTGTATATTAGTGGTTTTAGAGGACATGGCAGGCAGTGTAGAATATGCACATGTAGAAAACTATTACTACCTACAGTACACAGACTGTGGCAGGTTCTCCCTGTTTGTAACAAGACTCCAGCCTCCTTATTTCTGACTCAATGCGTCTGCAGTCAGTGTGTCACCACGAGTGGATGATGTCATGCTTTTATCAGTGAGACATGTCAATGACTTTACCTGTCTGGATGGAGGAAAAAGTGCACTGGTTGTTCCAGTAAATGACTGTTTGAAAACATATGGGCCGTGTCTGCAGCTTTCAAGGGTTCCTCTCATAGTCCTAAGTCACATCTGCAGTTAATTATATGGTGATGACTGATGACATCATGATGACCTATAATGCCCGTTCCTGGTAGTGTTGAGTGAAATATCTCGACTGGCTTGTCATACCCAGACACACAGACTCCCTGTGTTGATTATTAAGTATTGTGAAACAGACGGCACAGCAAAGACTTTCTGTGTGTTTAGATTTCTGGCATTTTGCTTTGAACTACCAACATGTATGTGATCAAAGGTGATTATGTATTTTACTTGAGTTTTTAAAATATTTCCTTTGTGAAACATGACATGCTGATAAGGGCAACAAAATGGGCAAAGATTTAAAAATGTACTTAGATTTGACATTTTTTTTATTATTTCAAAGCATTCTTCCAAGACAAGAATATAAGTTGTGTTGAGGATATTTATGTATTAGACCAATTAAATGATCAGCTGCTGTGTGAGGTTTTACAGTTATTAAGTTTCAGCTGCCCTTTGTATTCACTGCTGTCTCTTCCTCTAACTTTGGTCTGGTTTCTCTCACTGTTTTCTTTTCCTCCAGCTGACCCCGGGCGGGAAGGCAGCTCAGGCTGGTGTCGGAGTGGGAGACTGGGTGGTGTCCATCGGTGACACCAATGCAGAGGACATGACCCATGTGGAGGCACAAAACAAGATCAGAGCAGCAACAGACTCCCTCACCCTCACCCTCAGCAAGTAAGTCCCCTGGTGGCGCGTGATGCAACAAACCGCTCCGTGATCACTCATCCTCCATTTTTTTATCTCTCCCAGCAGCATAAATCACCATGAAACATATATCCTCCTTTATTCTTACTTTGGGAAAAATGAGATAGCAAAATGTCCTTGAGTTGTAGCTCAGTATGACAGATGGTTGCAAAATACATTTAAGTTATCATCACGCACACATAAGAATTATTTTACCTCCCCGAGGCTTGAATTAGTCTGAGATCTGGCTGAAATTTAATTTCTTCTTATTTTAAGTCACAGTCCCACAGTAAATGCTGTCAAAATGTAATCACTGCTGCCAAGGAGGATATGTTTTTAATCCTGTTTGTCTCTTTGTCTAATACAGTAGTTAGCAGGGTGTTTCAGCATTTACTGAACAGATTTTAGTGGAATTTGGAGTAAGTCCATGAACCTAAAAAGAATTAATTAGGTTTTGGTACAGATAGTGCTACCATATGGTGATTTATAAAGATAAAATCTTTCCTGGATTCCTGGTCTGACCTACATCTTTGCATAAATTTCTTGCATAGTTCCACTCACAGATTAAAAAAAAACAAAAAACTGCACTCTCTTCTCCTACAACTTCAAATCCAGTTTTCACTGAGTTGATCCAATGGAAAACATAGTTAGGTCTATTTTTTTCTGGTTTTTCTATTTATAACATGCTGGTTTTGAACAAGGGTTTGCCAAAGTCTTGCTGGCAGAGCTGTGCTGAAGCAACCTGCAGTCATTTTGGAATTGGAAACACATTCATGTGACAGGTGCACATATCAGGATGATCCTTGAAATATGACGGCAATTTTAATTTTGTGTTTTGTGTGTGTAGCACATAGCATGTGTGTGTGTGTTCATTAAAGTAACAAGAGGACTGTGTGATATTGACAGAGCTACATGCTCTCTGAATTCTTTCTAGCTGAGCACAGTCATGTCCTGTCCTTTTCATCCTAAAGAAGCAAAGAGCAGCACTGAATAGTTTGAAAGCCAACTGCTGTCAGGTGGACACACTGGCCATTGTTCAGGTGAAATGCCATATTCATAGGAGCTGCACATTGTGCCTCAGCTTTTTAATAACATTGGAGAAATGCTTTCTTTGGATTAAAACATTTCGTTGTTAGGTGTGAGCCCAGGAAACCTTTTTTTTTGATGGTGCCTCAATTGATCTAATTTGTACTGGCTAACCTTCATACAGGCAGCACTGATACCTGCTCATGTGTCTCCTGCCAGAGATTTCTGACTGGTAAAGTATCTCTGTAGACTACAAGCCAAAATGTTTCATCAGGAGCCTAATTATAGGAAAAAAATTTCCCTCCCAAAGAGAGATGGAATGTTCAAGAGTCTAAAGCCTCCAGAAAATGAGACGCTGTTGACTTGCTAAGTAATAGAGGTGAAGCCTGCTGCTGTCATGGGACTAATTTTGATTCTGTGATACAGGTTGTGATCACAGCTGTAGCACAGCTATTGTCACATCTAGTTCATTTTGTTTTTGCCTGCTGAGAGATTCAGCTGTTAACTTCTGACAGATCTCCTTTTGTTCACTTAGTTTGAGTCAGAACAGCCACAGGTCATCTATACTAATTTCCAGATCAAAACAGACCCAGGGCTTAAATGTAATATTCTTAGATTTAGAGATCCTGCTGGATGTTTGCTGCATATCGTTCTTGATGCACCAGTCTCCTCCCACATTCACACAGCATGAACCTCTCTGTTCGCATCACCAAACTCAGTGGGTCTCTTGGTTCATGCTTTTCCTTTTTTTTTTTTTTTTTTAAATTTTTTT
>OMNW01018623.1:0-14568 GCA_900303245.1 Selene dorsalis | reverse complement strand
TGTTCTTTTTTTCCTTTTTTTTTTTTTTTTTTAATATTGTTATTGGATATGAGACAGGAAGTCCATTAAGTTATAACTCAATAATCGTTTTAGTCATATTTGAAACAAAAAAACCCAAACATGAACTGGCAGAACTGGATGATTTTTTTTTTCTCATACATGAAAGTAAACAGAAACTCAAAGTGTTCGTTGGACAGAACAAGACATTTGAAGACTGTTGGCTTTCTGACATTTTCTAAAGGATCAGCAGATGAATCTATTATAAAATGTTCTCCCTAGTTACAGCTCTAATATAAAATCAGTGTTGAATACGACAATGGTTATTAGTAAAGACATCAATATTGAGACATATGTATTCTAAAGCAGTATAGATTTAGCTACTCTTAGTTTTGTTTGAGTAGAATAAGAGAGAAAGAATAATGGAGTGAGGATGAGTAGGAAACAGAGGGAAAGGTGGGTGGAGTTCAGACAATGTCAAACTAAACAGCTGTGTAAACTAGAAGTTTCTTTGTAGTCTTGTGTGTAACATGTAGTTGAAGGTTACTAAATATCGCAGCAGGTTATTATGACACAAGTTACTGGATGTGGTTGAGATGTAAAATGATCCTAGCACAGAGCAGCAATTCTTTTCTTCCATAAAGCCAAACAGACACATTGCTAATGTTGCCTTTATTTTTTTCCCCCTGCAGATAGGACACGTACTATACTTTGACTTAGTAAATGCCTTAAAAGGAGTGTGAGGGAGAGAGAGAGAGCAGTCGACGCATGGCTCAGAGAGCGAGAGTGAGAAGGAAAAGGAAGGGAGGGAAAAATTAGAAAGGATGGCTTTGTGGTGAGAGGGCGAGGATCATAAAAAAAAAAGGATGACGTCATGTAGAGCGAAAGATGAGGGTTAGTCAGTTTGTCACACATGAGCCAGATGTGCCCTCTGTCCAACAACATCTGCTAAGAAATGATCATTACTGTCCATTTTGAAACATTAGTGGTGACACTGCTTAATGAGAGGATGGTTTTCCACTTTTGCCATTAACCCATAGAAAGTGGTGTAATGCTTTGATAGACTGGTAATAAGCCAGCATGTTTACTTGACAGCAGCGATACTTTTCCTGCTCTCTGTGGTTTTGCCTCATCTATTTCTCATCTCCTTGTGGAGTCCAGCTATGGTAAACATTTCACATTCTTCCACTTTTGTTTTTACCCATGCCTCCCTTCCCATGAGCCCTTGGTCTCCTCTCTTCATCTCACCGTCTCCTATTGTTATTATATTGTAAGACAAGCAAATATTGTTTTCCAGAAACACTTCTCTGAGAGGAGCTATTGTCAGTTTTATTTATTCCTATCTTGGCTGCCATCCACGGTTTCTTTCATGTCAAGAAAGGGGGGCAGCTGCGTGGCGATGAGATATGGCCTATTGTTTGGTTTAGTGCCTCATTTTGTTCAACACCAATGATCATCTCTTGTCTTTTATGTAGGAGATTTGGGGTTTTTTCGAGCCCTTGTATAAGAAATGGAATCAAAAAGAGACGAGCAATAGATGTTCAGCTTCAAACACGGAAGATAACGTGGCATCTACCGGGACACACGAGGTCCATATTTCAGTGACTCGGCTGGAGGCTTGTGGTTTGGAGATTGTCGGTGATGTGTGCAATTCTGATAACAGTATCATGGGAAATTTCTCTTTTTTTTTCTGTGGAGAACCTTCACATTTTATCTGACATTGGTTTGAAAGCAAAGCATGCATCATCTAGAATAAGTGACCCATGAAACAAGGCAGGAAATGATCTCATGCAATGTGCATATCCAGTTTCAGCACAGGTCAAACTCAGCCCAGACAACTTATTCCGTGAAGTGGTGACTTAATCATTTCCATGTTTGTTCATTTTAAATTCAGATTTGCCAAAAGAAATACAGTAACCGAACAGCCGTCACACGTGCTCCTTATATCCCTGATGTCAAGTGTGACTCATCAGATTGTGAGACTGAAGCACTATGAACGTCATATTGATTTGTTTTTCCAGAAATGTGACATGCACAGACATGTCAGTATGCCTCCTCCTCCCTTCTCTCCCTCCATCTCTTCAGCCTGGTTGTCGTCCTGTCTTTAGCGCTGCTCTGTCAGTGGTTGTCCAGGCAGTGGCATGAGCAGTTATTCATTTCTCATTGACTCAGGAAGCGCTCCATTGTTTCGTGCTGATTTGTACTCTGAAACAATAGGGGAGCCTGCAGGGTTGGTTCATTCTTACTTAACCTTACTGTGGCTTTGTGTAGCATGCAAACAGTGGTTTAGGGGACAGCAGGGGTTTGTGTGGAGCTGTTTCAGCAGTCACAGAGTTGTAAAGCCGGGCACCTCCATGTTTAATGGGTGGAGATTCTTTTACAAACTATCTGCTGTGTTGCTAACATCAGTGAAGGCACCACAATAACACTGATCCTGGGATTAGACTTAAGAAGCGTTCATCACTGTGGCACTGTTAGCTCAGCGGTGGATCTGGGGACACTATAAGATTATGTGAAAAGTAGCGCGGTCAGGGGCGTCACTGAAACAACTTTCTTCTTTTCTCTGATTATTTCTGTTGCCTGCAACATCGTGATGGGTAGCTTAATTTCTGAGATGTGAGCAGACAAGGACTCTGCTTGAGACAGTGGAGTCCGCGGGGCATTAAAGCACAAGCAGTTTCAGTAAACATGTCCAGTCTAACCCAATTATCTTAACCACATATTTGGATATGAAAACGAAGTTTCAGCTCTAACCCAAACTGTCAGGAAACATCCAACAATAGAATTTGTGAGGCTATTTACTCGGGTCAGTCACACATGAGTCATTGTCATGCGGTGACGTGATGCGGTCGATGATTATAGTGGACATTTCGAGTGCATTTTCCTCCACTCTGGCATCTAGGAGTGGTTTAGAGAAGTGGGTTAAACTGGTCTTGTCTAAAAGCCATCTGGTCACTTGTTTACAATACCTCTTATATAAGTGTCTCTGACAAAATTCCTGAATGTCTCTGTTTAGGCAATTAAAGCATGGAAGTAGGATGTTGTTTTAACTGATAGGAAAGAACTACAACAATAAGACCCAGCCTGTAAAATAAATAAATATCATTTATGGTAATCATAACTGTCACTCTATCATTAAATCAATCTTTGTGAAACATGAAGTTGATATTTAGCCTGAGTAACATTAGCGTCATTTTGAGTGTACATATTTATTTAATTTTATGACTGTAATTTGAATTGGGTAGAATGCATAATACATCACAACCACTGCTGCTCTGGAACAGTATTGCTGAAATGAACATCATTAATTGTGATTCAGTTTGTATCAAACACAAGTGAAACATAAACATTTGTGATTTGGAAATGCAAATGCAAATATTCAGTCATGTACAATCATTTTAATGAAACAGTGGTTTAATTACTGTTCCCATCTTTTGTCTCCACAGAGCCTTCAAAACAGGTGGAGACCAGAAGGTAAGACTTCATTTGTCTGAAGCACTGACCTCACCTCTGTTGCTTTGGCATGGTCTGCTAATGGATTACAGTGATATTAACTGAATCTGAAACCTCCTTTTATCATTGTTCACAAATGGCCTCAACAGTGTGTCATGTCACTTTGTGTTTAAATTCATTGGATTCACCTGAGTCACCTGTCAAGCTCTTACCGCAGCCGTGCACTGTGCATTAGCGAAGCATCAGTGAGCTGCTAAATGAGATGTTTGCTGGATGAGTGTGGCGAATCTTCTTTTGAACGAGGATTGCAGTGTGTGTTCTGTAATGCCTTGCACAATCCCAGATGCCAGAAAAATACCGATGCATTCGGTTTCATTGTGAAACCTCTCGAGAGCTACTTGCCCAGCTGATTACAGTGTTGAATAGCACAGCAGTGTCATGAACTGCTTTGTGCTGCACGCTGTTTTAGGGAAGCAGCTGGAACATAACACTCACACAAAGTCAATGTTCCAGTTTAGAAGGTGTTCTTTTGTAGCCTGTGTAAAGCTCAGTGGGGAATCTCATTAGTGAGACATGTCAGTCAAATATGACACTTTCTCACTTTGAGCGTTTTCATGTTAGTGGCAGTAGCAGATTACTTTGGCCGGTCCTTGGCTGACTGCCAACACAAATAAAATGGCTGTGTTCACACTTCTTAAGCACTTCTTCCGTGCGCAGAGAAAAGCCTGCAGGCTTTGACAGAGCTGCTCCTTCAGCAATGAGTAATCATTTGCTATGAGAAAATATTAAAGCTGGGCGAGAAGCTTTCTTAACACAAAGCTCGGGATTGTGCAACAGCAGAAGGAACTTTTTTACTGTGTGTCAGAAATTTCTAACAGCATGTCATGCACTGTGCTGCATTTTCTCCCTCTTCCACACCCTCGTAGGACTCACTTGCTGAGGCTTCTGTTCAGCCAAAGTACTCCTTTGCCCCCAGCACAACCATTAACAAGATGGCGAGGCCATTTACAGCAGGTGGTGGTAGTGCCAACTCAGGACCTGTTATAAAACCTGTTGCCTACTCGCCTAAACTTAACACCCCGCGCTCACAGGGCCATGCCAGTATGCAGCAGCCACAGAATGGGTAGGTGGATAAATAAACACTATTACCTTTGAAGCCACTATGTGACTGATGTGGTTTTAATGGTATGTTTGACATTTCATTTTTCCAGTTTTACACCTGAGAGAAAATACCTCCTAGGGAATTTCCAGTCTGCATAATGTTATGACTCTCACTTCAATCACTACTGCAGTTTATTGTCAAAACCATGTCACACATTTTAAGATGCATTACAGGAAAGAACAAAGGAGGAAGAGTAAACGTCTCAACTGTTTGCTGCCTCACCGCTGAGATCAACTCAATGCTTCCACTGTCTGACAGTAATTTAATACACAAGATGGCAAAAATGTGACTTTTGACTCATGGCCCTAGAATAGTGTAGGCAAAGAGGAGGAGGCCGTCAAAGCTTTTGTCATAACAGACCTAAATGATCTTGTTGACCTTAATCATTTTTTGGCTCGGACATGTGAAAGCAAACTCTTTGCCAGCAGAAGAGGGATTGTTTAGCTGACATGTGCAGTTCAGGCTGGTTTCCTCCAGCTCACAGACGTCTGCAGTGGAATTTATCGGATGAAAAACAGTTTTTACAGAGATTAGCGCGGGATGTGTCAATAATCACTCGTAGTTTTATGATCTCGTAAAGTCCATTTTGTTTTTTTTTCTCTGGGTGTGTTGGGGTTTTTTTGACCGCTGCAGATGTTATAATTTATTTTCGCTAATATAGATTTCTTTTCCATGTGTCTGTGTCTGTGTGTCAGTGTGTGTCAATGTGTGTCAGTGTGTGTCAGTGTGTGTCAGCATGTTTCAGTGTGTGTGTGTAAACAGTCTTTTGTGTTGTGCAAGCAGTCAGACTAAGATTTGTTTTGCATTAGTGATTATGAGTTGCACTTTGTATATGACAGAGTTTTCAGATCCATGAAAATACAGACAAACTCTCTCCACTAAACTTTGGATTGAAAGTATATCTCAGCATTTAGTGGCTGTGGCTAGTGGCTTTTTTGTCGTTCAAAGCATTCTGACACATGTCAAAAGTGATACCTCCCATTATACATTTAATTGCATCTCTCTTTTTACATTATGCTTTAAAATAATTAACTTCAATGATGACCTCAGCAGAGACAAATTTATTTTAGAGGTTTTTTTTAAGACCAATGCCATGAATCTGTCGGCAGTTACCGTTGCAAAAATTACAGGGCTGTGCAGATAGTTACAGAGTAATAATGATGGAAAATTTTGATCATGGTGCATATTTCTTTTACTGTGTTTAACCAGGGAAGCAACTAAATTATCACTTAGATAGAGTTCATGAGCCAAAAGGTGAAATTAGTTTTTTTTTTTTTTTTTTTACCAGTTCCAAGAGAATGAGCCCTTCTCTTGTAATACCACAAGTGAATATTTTTCTGTTGGATTAGAAAAGTGAATCTAATGATAAAATAAGTTAAAATAACTTGCTAAAAAGTTATTCTTAGTTCTTGAAAACTATCAATTTGGATTTCCACCTTTGGTTATAAATTGTTATAAATTTGTAAGACATGGCCTGAGGCATTGTGAGACATGTCTGTCTGTTTGTCATATTTCTTTAAATGTGGTCAAAATTCACTTTGACTCAGAGATGAACTGATCAGACTTTGATGGTCAAAGGTCATTGTAACTGCAAAAGACTCCTCCTTGGCCATAACTATGCATTTAAACTGTGACTGGACTGGTTAGGGGGAGGCGTACAACCGCGAGCCAGAGACTGTACTTTCAAGGCCGTAATCATTTCTGATGTGTATTAAAATGAAGTTAATGTTCTCATGACCTCTTGCTGCTATAATTACAAAAAGATAAATGGCAGTAGTCTCCAGTTTTTTATTTTTCCACTAAGTTTTCACATTTTACAAGGACTCCAGGAATGGATCCAGATATAATTTGAATGATCCTGAAATTGACAGTATGGCATGAAATGCTCTTGAAGGATGTGCCAATCTGGGTCCTTTAATTTGGGTCATGGTAGTGGTCTGACTGCAGCCATTGGTGAGATACGGTCTGTTGCTGTATTTAGCCTCACTCATAAATTCTGCTGACTCCTCACACACCCTTTACTGCCCTGCTGCTGGATTATTTAAGCAGCTGTACTTGCTTACTCTAAAGAGGCTTCACATGCCTGTGAAGTTTCTCTGTCAACAGCCTGAACGCACTGGTCAGGCCATCTTTGAAAAGAATGGAAGCTAATTGCAACCGTCAGCTCAGTTTGATGAAGACATTGTTGGATTTCATAGGGGAGTAAATGGTTTGTTGCAAACGATGTGTGTTTAATATGTCCAGACCTGTTGTCTTGAACCAGGTTTTGTTTGATGGTTTTACGGAACTTAACATCCTAATAGGTCACTGCTGTGGCATTTGTGGTTGTAGGCGGTGCATGAGGGCACAATGAAAAATTAGAGTAACTGCAGGGACACAGAAATTAGGCAAGGCTTTTCTTTTTTTTGTTTTCTTGGCAAGTGTGCAGGCATTTACATAATACTGAAAAGCATTTGTGCACATGGGAGAGAAGAGTGGAACGGCAAAGGTTTTGTGCCAGATATAGGGAGTCATTTTGGGTCAGGGTGACAATGGATGATTTGACAAGCAAACAATGCTGTCTTTCTCTCTCAAAGCCTGTTGACAGTAACAGCATGTCTCGTGTCACCTCTTGCATGTTTTTTTGCATCCTGCAGTATTTTTGGTTTTCCATTGTATAAAACCTCTGTCATACATTGACATGGTCTGTCTCTCCTTTAACCCAAAGCTGAGCTCTGATACTATCTCTTGTTTTCCTCTCTTCTTTTAACTCTGCAGATGGAAGCTCTTGACAAGTTAGTATATTTCTTTTCCTTTTTTTCCTCCAATACAATGTAATAATTGCTTTTTTGAGTTGTAATTTACACTTGTATACAATCATTCTCATCCTTTAACAGTGTTGACAACCTTTTTATCTCTTGACCTCTTCAAACAAAGCAGTGTGTAGCTTTGTTGCAGAGCATTGTGGCCGACCCTCGAGTGGAGAGCTACTGCTCTGTTAGAATCCATTTCACTATTTCTCATTAATTCCCTAGTTAGCATCTCAGGATTGATTGATACATAGGCTAGAATATATTATTAGTGTCCTGTCTAATAAAACCCCTCCCTAATTATTTAGTCCCCTTCTCTCCTTTGTCTGTGTCTTTCCTCTGTTGACTTCATACAATCTGTCTTTGTTGATCTTTCGTCTGTCCTACAGGGGTGAAGCTACTTACTTTGATGATATGTACCTAGAGTCCAAGTAAGGGGCAGCTGCATGCAGGCTGGTTTGTTGGCTTCTGGGTTATTACGGCCAGGCTAATAATAAAGAGAGAAAAGTGTTGATGCTCCTGTAAATTCAGATTTGGTTTACAGAGATGCCAGGTCATTAATAACCATTCATCTTTCATCCTCTACTTGCTGTTTGACAAGTGCATGCTGTATTGGAAAAAATAAGTTTGTCATGAGATTTTTCTTTGCTGCTTCGTGAGTTGTGTATCAGAATCAAAGCTTTAATATGTTGTAATTTTCCTCTACAAACAAGGTGAGCTGCTCTAGTCTGACAGCTTTTCTCCCGTTGATTCTAATGAGAGTTATAAATGCAATTTCTAATGTGGTAATGTCCATTTATGAGTCTACAGTGTGCCCATGAGAAATCTCAGTAATGGGTTCCTATTAGCTCACTTAGTGCGTGACTGCGATACTGATCATTCCTCTTTAGTGTTGCATGATCTGTTGAGGATGTCCTCCATTTTTAAGGTCACCTGATTAGCCTGGTTGGTGTTAGTAAGTGGTCCCACGATGGGACTGTGTTAACCGCGCCTGCTGTGTGTTGCTGCTGGGTGTGTGTGCGTACAGGCACGGCCTCAGGGCGGAGAACATGCCCTGTTTTATCCCCAACGATCGCAGCAAGAAGAGGCTGATTGAGGACACCGAGGACTGGCAGCCCCGCACCGGCACCACACAGTCCCGCTCCTTCCGCATCCTGGCCCAGCTCACAGGCACCGACTTCAGTAAGTCAGGATTCAGGCCTGAGGAGTGAGACAATAGACAGGGTGGTGTAGGATGGCTGAACAGTTGATCTGATGCGATCACAGTGACTATTAGTGAGACTGACAGGACAGTGAGCAACACGGGAAAGGTGGATGACATGGGAATCCATTTTTTAGCTGTGGAGTGTTGAACTGTCAGGTGGCTGCTGTCACTGGTGACAGCCATGAATTTTTTTTTTTTTTTTACATGACTGTAACCAGTCTGACAAATCATCTGCACACGTACAATATGATGTATATTATTACTTATCATGTTGGGGTTGGCATGAGCTCAACTGGTGTGTGTGTCAACTTTATCAGTCAGGCATGCTGATGTGTGTGTGTGTTTCTCCTGGATCTCTCAGTGCAGGACCCAGATGATGAAAACATGAAGAGGGCCAGGTAAAAAGCTGAGTGTTATTGGTTTGAACACAAGTGTTTGTGTGTGTGCACTTGTGTGTGAAGGCTTCAGTTTGGCAATCATCATGAATAATAGCTCAACTTATAAATTGGCCTTTGGTTGTATTTGGCTATTTGTTGCTTCAGACACTGGCATTTGTGGTGTGATTTTTACATGCTTTGTATCATTAGGACAAGAATTTGCTCCGTGCTATAATTTACTAAGTGCTTCTAATTAAAATTTGACATTTGATCTCTGGCCTGTTGGCTTAGCACAACGACTTTGAACAGGGTAGAAACAGCTAGCCTGGATCTGTCTGTAACAGAATCCACTGACCTGCATCTGTCTGAGTCAGACTTCTTGGATGAGCATGTTACATTCGTGGAAAGGACTCTGCCCCCCCACCAAGAAGTAATCTGCCACTTAATCCCCCGTAAAACCACATTGTGTCATTATTACTCTCTTGGTTTTTCTAGGGATTAAACAAATGAGATATAGTGTGTTAATTAGTTGAACTTCAGAGGTAATGGCAGGTGGATTTGTTACCTTTGGACACAGACAGGCTAGCTGTTTCCAGTCTTTGTTACATATAAAGCTACAGCTGTTTCCAGTCTTTGTGAAACAAGAAGCTTCGTTTATCTTAGTGCAACCAGATCTGAGCAGTCATGTAATTCTTGGCAAGAAAGTTAATAAGTGTATTTTCCAAACCGTGTAACTATTCCTTAACTTAACTTTATAATTTACCTTCCAAACTTGTCATGGCTTTTTGTGTGTCTATGCTGTCCCACCTGTTTCATTTAACCTTTTTCTGCACTTTGCTCCACTTTCTGCTCTCTCATGCTCTTTTTTTTCTCTTCTTATTTATTCCCTCTCCTACAATCTATTTCCCTCCTGTCTATCTCTGTTTCATATCTCTGTTGCCTGTGGTCAGGGAAAAGTTCCTCACTGAGATTCAGAGTCCCCGCTATGCCCGTCTGAGGGATTGGCACCACGACAGGTCCGCTCGTGCTCTCAATATCAAATCTTGAGCGACATCTCAGACGCCATGGGATGCAGAGCCCAGCCAGAGCCTACTAGCAATAGCTACACCGCAACGACTACGTGACAAAGACGACGAAGATAGCCGACCATCCAATGGCAGTTAACAAATTCACCTCTCAGATGGGGTGGAAAAGAAGTTTGGGGAAATAAAGAAAAGCAAAAATAGAAGATACGTAGCCTAGATGACAAAGCCCAAAGTGGAACCTTGCATACTGAGCCTAAGATCTCCCTCTGAATTTTTGACTTGATGATTGTTGACAACTCTGTGGACCACTGTGTCTGTAGCCCTGTTTTCCATTTCACACTGCGTTACTTGGAGTAAATGAGTGGGAAGGTGGGAAGGGGGGCCTCAGCAGTGGGAAGCGCCTTTCTGTTTGTTATTCTTCTTTGATTGTGAAGTTCAGACCCTCCTTTTGATCTCTCTTTCTCTCTCTCTCTCTCGCTCTCAGTCTCTGCCTGCTTTCATTTATTTTGCTCCTCATCCTTTAGAGTTTTCATTTCTGACCCCTTCATCATGTAGGCTTCTCCAACCATTATGAAAGAAAAGGAAGATAAATCTGTACTTTTTTCTGCTGTCATCAAAAAAATATAAAACATCTGAAAAAAAGCACTCCTGCTTCTCCTTCCTTTCTTCTTTGTGTGTTTCCTTTCTTCTTGTTTGTCCATAGTTGGAGCTTAACACGATCCATCTCTTTCTCCAGCTGAGTCACAACTAGTTTCTTTATTTACTTGTTGTAGTGAACAAAAAACGATAATGTCGAAGCAGAGTTTTCCTCAGTATTTATACAGCTCTGAATTAATGGGATGTCTACTTAAAGATCAGGGTTCAAGGTCTCCTTTTATTGCCTTGCAGGGAAAATTGTTGCGTAGTCAGGCATGAAAACAACAAATGAGCACAGACACAGAGTAGTGCACATTTATAAAGTGCAGAAGTGCACATGGAGGAAAAGCAGTCTTTAGTCTGTTGCAACTGCCTGAAATGCAAATATCCAAGAGTATTTAAAAGCTAATGAAAAGACCAACATGATCAGATTGGAGAGTTCAGCTGAGTAGTCTCTGCTCGTTACCTGAGAGTAAAGACCTAAGCTGAGATCAATAGCTGTGATGGTCAGGCATTAACCTGAATTAGAAGTACAAAAAGAAACAACTTTTAGAGAAAAAGATGACTGCAGTCTATCCAGGAATGTAATTTTGCCTTCAGGTGGCCAGGAGAAAAATGTGGACTGGTTGCCCATTACAAGGTGATACTTTCTAATGCTTTGTGATGGAAACATGTGAACAGAAACTTGGCAGGTGAAACCTGAAACCGACCAAAACAATGTAGGCTGTGGGAGTGACTGAGAAATTGTCTGCTTAACGAAGAAATAATGATTTTTTAGACTTTAACAGCTGTTTCTGCAAAGAAAGTAGTATATTACATTAAACTAAAGCTATAACATGGGCATTGATAACTAAATGATAATTGATAATATGACCAAATTAATGGTCATATTAGCAAGTATGACCATTTGCGGTCGTTTTAGCAGGAATTATTTTCTGCTGCATAACTAGAAGAAATATTTTCTTTTCCAAACTATGAAATACAGGGCAGCCTCATCATTTTAAAAAGATGGAGGCAACAGGAAACTTTTAAAAAGTGCTAAACATGCTTTTTAATAGTATATATCAATGAAGATTATGTGCAAATTTCCTGTTGTTTTCTTTGTAAATATTAATGATTGAAAAGAGGTTTTAAGTGAAAATGTAGAGCGCTGTGTAGAAATGCAGACTCTGCTCCCTAAGTCATTTGCCACCTTTGTTGTCTGACACACTCAGGGTCTTGTGGAGCAGCATCACCTCGTCACTACCGACGCTTGACATATGTCAGTGGCTTCCTCCTCCATCTGAAATCAAATCCTGCTCCTTCCCCTGTTGGGTTTAGAGCTGCCAACAAACTCCTCATTGCTTAGTTCAGTGCATCCCACAGGAGAGCAAGCCCAAAAAAATAAGCAAAAAAAAACAAAAAAACCCAAAACATGGGTGAATCTGAAATCTAAGGTGCAAGGAGTGAACAGGAAATGTCAAGGAACTATCCCATGGGGATGTCCAAAACTCTATGCCCCCCCCACCCCCCGTCTTCACCATCTTTGATTCTGGAATTGTGCACCTGCAGCTCACTGAGCCTCTTGCTGAGCAGACAGGGGGGAGGAGGATGTTGAAAGCAGTGAAAATGTCAAGGAAACATGACCCAGACTGCTCCAGCAGGGAATAAGCTGCGGTAGAGGATGTGCTCCAATTTGCACCTGCAACCTTCACCAGAGTGAGGTGCAGCCAAACAACGTCTGAAAGGTGTGTGAGTAGTCAGTACCACTGGCCTATTGTCATGTAGGGCAGTGTGCCAAGGGTGTGTAGCCGAAGCAGCAGTGCTGACCAGAATGTTGTTTTGTGCGTCGTTAGGTGGGGTTCCAAAGATTGGGTTTGCTGGCCTGACGGGCAGAGGCCAGCTGACCCTGGGCCTGTGACTCAAGCCTGAAAGAGGTCTGTTCTGTCCTTTGTGTGACCCGGCTGCCAGAGATCCTTCTCATCCTGACAGTTTTGCTGTAGTTTCTTACCCAAAATCTCCTGGCAGGGGGTTTTACCCTCCTTAATTTAGACAGATTTAACTTCCTCTCCCCATCACCAGCCCTGCAAGCCATCTTATTGCTATTGCAAAGGGAGTTAATGTCCTTTATTATTCAGAGTACGCTGTTTGGAAAGTGGCAGACTGATTTTCTTCTTCTTCTTCTTGCTAGATAGCTTCCAGCTGTATTTCTATAACTTCTTCTGCCTCTCTAACTTCCTGTGTTTAGTTGTATGAATACATAAGGAGTATAATTGATAGGCAGACTCAACCTGATGCGGGCGATGCCATAGAACAAGGCTGTTGCAGGGTAATTCATTTCACATCCTTCTCTTTTTCTTTGCAAATGAGAAATGATTTCATCATCTTTCATTAGTGCATTGTAGATGGCACAGTTGATGATGTAAACATGATAGATGCCTAAGGCGGTGTTATATTTTTTCCCCAGATAAGATGTCTCCAGAGCTCGCTGTCTTGGCTCAGAAGTTGTTTTTCCATCTCAGTCATGGTTTGAAGATTTTCCGAATATAGTGACGCTTGCTGCGGGTAACAGAACTTTGAAATGTAGAAACATCTCTTTATTTCAACACTTGTGTGCATGCAGTCTTGATGCGAAGCACCTCTGCATCCAAACCTGACAGTACAACGCTTGTGATGAGTTTCTCCATCTCAAACTTTGCCCGTGAGAGACATCAATCAATCCAAGAGGGTTTCTTCTTTCTCGTTGCTCACGTTACAGTAGCAGCTCTTGAACCATTTCAGTGCTGACCTGAAATTTCTTCAACAAATGCACAAATGATGGCTGTCGTTCAGATTGATTTTGTAACAAACATGACAATGACAAATATTTTACTTCATTAGGAGTAAAATTGCATTGCGGTGAATTTTTTATACATCAGGTTCAGCTGAATTCACCCACTAAACCGGCTTATCTCACCACAACAGGTGAGAACAACGCACTGCCCCGTTGATACTGTTTAATATAAATGATTATGTTGCTAATGATCATTCACACAGAAGGCATCTAATCTGTGGCACAACGTTATGGAGACAGCCACGGTTGCTGATACCCAGCATGAAGTTCATTCATTGAACAGTAACCATGGTTACTAAGAGTGTGTGTGAGTGTTTGTACTCCTATCATTGTGAGGACAGGTGTGAATTTTAAACCTTTGGAGTGAGGACCATTTTGTAGAGTGAGGCCGGTCCTCACCATATTTTCATTGTAATGGCTTCTAGAGGCTGTTTTTTTTTTTTTTTTTTTTTTAAAGTATATTTTTGGGCTTTTTTTGCCTTTATTTGATAGTGCAGTTGAGGGAGACAGGAAATGGGGAGCCAGAGAGAGGGGAATGACATGCAGCAAAGGGCCGCCCGATGCGGGATTCGATCCGGGGCCGGCTGCAGCGAGGACTATAGCCTCTGTATATGGGGCGCCTGCTCTACCCACTACGCCACACGACGCCCCTAGAGGCTGTTTTTATGCATTTCTCCAAGTTTCAGAGTGGTCGTCAGAAAGATGCCAATATGGGAAAAATGTGCAGAAAAACTTACTGTGTGTGTATTTCTTGGATACACACACTTTTTGCTCTCTGCTGCCCCCTACTGTCAGTAGAGTACTAACCACATAAAGGCCTGTTCAGTCCTGGTACACTATACGTCTGAGGTGATCTTATCACAAGTGAACAGCTTTAAGCAGGTGTTCTTCTGTTTTCCTTACACTTTACATGACCAACACACTCATTAAACATGCTGTTGACTCTAAGCCATCTATCTATCATGTGTACAGCACATCATCTCAACGTGTGTGATGTCCTCAGGACCACCAGAGTGAGAGTCAACTTCACCAGTATATCCAGTCAGCTGTAGTAACTTTGGACGGCCAGAGACCATTTGTCCTGACGTTCATGAGAATTATCAGTGTCCAGCC
>OMNW01018621.1:0-14626 GCA_900303245.1 Selene dorsalis | reverse complement strand
GTGCATATCTATCATTTTTTACTTTATTGATCAATCTCTTCCAAACATGTCACTGTGAAAATTAAACCACAATTAACCTTGATAATCAGAATAAAAAAGGAATGTGTGGCAACTGTGTGGCAACTGTATATGTAAACCAAATCATAGCTGGTATAATTATGTGTTAACAAACAGCATGCCCTTTTCATTATATTATTTTTTTCTAAACCTAACAATAAAGATTATGTGCTCTAAGCGTGGAAATCTTCTGTGAAGTGTCTGTTTCCTCGTCTATGAGACCGAAATGAGGGTGAATACAGAAACAGGGTTCTACAGCCACACCTTTGGAGAACCCAGCTGGAGGCTAGATGCAGACCTGGAGATATTTGCAGGCAGGGGGTCTATTAACGCTTAGGGGAGCCAAGCTTGACAGCTCCTTACTCATCTAGGCCCCACAGGGAAGCTTGTTCTCACTCCGGCACTGTTGTGATGGTCAATACCGGTGCTTCCAGGGACACCTGGATGTGAGCTGGGATATTCGGTCATTGTAACGATACTACTCCATCAGGGATTTGATCCAGTGTAAACCATGAGCAGGTATTCATTTCTACCTCTCCATCTTTTTTCTTTCTTTTTTGCTGAGCTAAGACAATCAAGGAAATAGGCCTTTGAATATTAATGTAAGTACAGTGCATGTACACTTAGGGTTAGGCTTACAGTACAATTGAGGTCTTGTGTGTGCACAGCAATATGCGGCAATCATGAGACCATCAAGCACACATTGTTCTCATTATGCAGAGACTGCTGGGGGCTACGGAGGTATCAAGGCAATTATGTCAGTGCATGCTAGCTCAGCTCGGCCGTTTTGCTCTGTATGTTACAAATGTGAATCAAGAACAATGAGGCGAACGCTTGTTAATTGTACAAAGCATTATGTTAGTAACGAAAAAGCATTGGTTTGTGCTTAAGGTGCACTTGGCATGAGAATTTGTTGGCTTATTTGTATTAGGCTATCATATTTTTCAGAGACTGTGCAGTTTTGCTTTGTTGTTGTTGATGATGTTCTCAGGCGTATTGGTATATTCATATTGCTCTGCCTGACAGTTCTATTTTATGTCATAATTTAGACATTTCTACGTTTCATTTAGCTCACAAAGGTTGGTGAGGCTACTTGTCATGTTGGGTATAGTTACTTTGGAAGGTAACTTATTACATTGCAACATTACTGTCAAATAAACGCAACGTAATTTGTTAACCATGAAAAAAGTCACGCATTAGAATATTAATTCGTTACTGAAAATGAAAAGCTCTTTGCGATGCCTCGTGCATGCTGCAGCTTAATTGACCAGAGAACACACACCCTGAATGACAACACTGTATTAACCGTAATTTGTAACTTTGCAGGCTAATAATAACAGGAATGACAGACAGCATGCTACGGAGTGCTGCTTGGCTTGGAGGAATGGCACATGTGAGAGATTTGAAAGCTCTCGGACAATAACACCCCTGTTGAATAGAAGCTGCCATATGACTGAAAAATATATAATATAAGTTTTCTAAGTGTGTCGTGTGTGCACACGAGTATGTACTGTTCAATATGTGCGTACACGTGTGGGTGATACTTTACCATGAGCCAATGTGGCAGTTCCCATCTCACAATGCATTCGAAAGGGAGTTCATCTTTGTGTCATTCCAATCCATCTCACCGAACGGCTCCCAGAAAGCTGATATGCCTATGAATATTTGCTCCCATCCTTATGTAGATGTGTCTTAATGGACTCTGACAGCTGTGTGGCTATTATCGATGTCTCTGCAAAGCATAATGAAAGTGAAATCACTCCTCAACAATAGGTGGCAGCTAAATGGTGAAAATATTCGCCCGCTCTGACAGGTTAACATGTATCAAAAAATTACCCCGTCATACCTAGACTGCAGTCATTAGTGAACTAGAAACATCACATTCATTTTATCTGAGACACCTTATGGTGATATCTATCTTGTACATGTAATGAGTTACTGCTGTATAATCCTCTGATGGTCTTGGCCATGCAGGAGGTTTTTTAATGGCACATTCCTGGACAGACATTCCAAATTAAACCCCGCACTGAATAAAACAATATTGTCAATATTGTTACCAATGTTGCTCATTTGTAAATTTCCTCCATATTTCACTGCAATGCAGGTGGCAGGCATTGAAATTCTGGACACCTCCCAGCTATGGTCATCGTTAATTAAGGCGGCTGTGTTCTGACTTATTGACCCCCGTAGCTCAAGGGATTTTGATGGGTTATGGAAGAGCTCAAGGAATCTGGCCCGTGGCCCAAGTTCTATCCGTTTTGGTCATCTGCAGTGTTTGATGCATGGCAATTTAAATCCTCTCGTCTAATTAAATGTGATCTGCACTTGTGCTAAATGACTTTTTTTCTGCTCGCTGAGAGATATCAGCTGCCTCTCACACAAGGTGACATTCCACTTTTCCATTATGCAGGATTATAGCAGGTAGGACTTGGAGGATACAGTGTATGTATATAGAGGTACCGCTACCACACTGGAAGTCCCTTTTTTTTTATTTCTGGTGAATAAGTAATGGTGATGAGCAGACTGCCAGCCAGGGGGAATCGAAGGGATTTGGGGCTTAATTCACAGCTTAGCTACCCCATCTCTGATGTCAGCACAATGCAAAGTTCAGTGCTAAATCATTAATAAAATAATGCCATCAGTCAGCCAACAGTCAACGTAAAAATGTTCTAATACCTTTTGTGGTCAATGCTTGAACTCTGGGACACAGTAGTGTGGAGAGAGAGGGACATTTCAGTTGAGTTTGCATATGTATGTATCGTGATTCACAGCTAAAAACAAGACTTAACTTGTGAATGATTTATATCTATATTGTACTGTTCTTTAATAATCACAAACAACTAACCTCCTACCTTATGTAAAGCTATAATTAAAACAGCTCATTAGGAGATATTAATCAAAGAATGTGAATTCCAGCAAACATTGCCATTAGATGTTTGCATATACAAGCACAGCCTCAAAACTGCACACAATAACATGCCCAAATTCCCGTGTGTGGAGACTTAACATAGTTTCTGTTTTTATTGTTAGTGACATCAATAAAAATAAGTGCAAATTATATGAAATAATTTTTTTTTTTTTCAAACCCCTCTACTGGAATTAAATGTGATGAAATCAAAACATAGCCTTTAGAAGTCTGAATTCAAACTTTTCATCACCTTTTCCCTCTGTCAGTATTACATACATCTTAACTTATACGTCTTTATCTTTGTTTATCTTCGTCACCTTAAAAAAAAAAAAAGTGACCATATGGGGGCCTAACAGATGCAAAGTACACTCCTGTAACAAGGCTTTGGTAGACCTATTCTCTCATCTCTTCATATTGAAATATCATGAATGCTGGATTAGTCAGGAGGAGCCTGGAGAGGATCCTTTAATAGTAATGTTAGTCTGTGTCCACTTTTCTTACTTGCAGCACGTACCACACCTGAGTTTTCATGGTCAGACTTCAACAGATGAGCACAAGTTTAACTGGGGCATTACTGACTGCCAGCTGGTGTAGTAGTAGTGAGGTAGTGAGTCAATCATATCGCTTGAAACAACGGGGACGCTTTCAAAGCTCCTGTTACAATAACTAATACGAATATAGCATATCTTCCTGTTGTTTGTGTGCAATTATGAACTGAACTGTTAACTGCACTTCTGAGCCTTCTCTCCACTGGCATACAGTGACCTTTCACAATAAATCTATTCTCTTTGCTCTTATGATTAAGCTGCTGAACGGGAAAGAACATATTTCTGGGTTTGGCCCGGCTATAGCAGCGCCACTTCTCAAGAAAATCCACACCCTGCTGTACTGAACCATAGCTGGCAAAGCACTTTTTGCACCATGGGGTGTAAACAGTATTTATTACTTTGTCCAAAAAAAAAAAAACAAAAAAAAAAAACTAATCGAAATAAAGGCTTTTTAATCACATCCTGTCAAATGGTTATTGTTTTTTTTTTTTATGTATGCTTCAAATTCTAACTAGTTTCTTCAGTGAATTGTTAATATTGCACTTTTATCTGTGTAGGTCTATTACATTAAAGCAAAGCTAATCACCCACTTCTGTAAATATTAATTCGGGTAATATTGTGCTATATTGGCAGAAGAGTAGTATATAGTAATACATATAGTAAGAGTAGTTTATCTTTCTAGATGCAGTACACAGAAAAAATTAAACTTTTATCTAAAGATGGTTGTAATATCTAAACTGGAGAAGATGGATGGATGGATGGATGGTTGTAATATCTGTCCTAGGGTGTATAAAGCCTCTTCTTTTCAGCTGAATGACAGCAGTTATGTGTACTTAATCAGCTTTTTCTGATTTGCAGTAAATCCCATACATTGTTAATTGATGCAGTATCAAAATAGGGTTATAGATTAGTCCAGATACCAACCTTTACCTTGGTCAGAGAGTGCCTGTGCAGAGGGGTTTTAGGGTTTTGACTTGGATCTAAGAGGCGGAGACATCAGTCGACACTGACCTTATCAATAAGGCCAACTGTTCTTGTTTGTGCATAAGCAAGGGAATTTCTAAGCGTGCCACAGGGAAGAACTGTCATAGTTCTTATAGTCATGCCCAGAACCATGTCAATGTAAGATGCCAATGGGTTCTACTGGGAGAGCAGAGGTGCCTGGATTCACTGCACAGTATTACTCTGAAATGACTAAGCTACATTTTTCTGCAAGGAAAAACAGAACAGAATCAGAGAGAGAAAAAAAAGGTGGGGAGGGTCACAGATTGATTGTAACATTTACAAGTGTTTAAATGAGAGGAACAAGAGAGAAAAATTCCCCTAGAAATCTGGCTGATGTGGATTAACATTTTGGTGGTACAGAGGGATTTTTCTGTTCCGACAATGATGTCTGGGTGGTGTCTCCGGATAGATAGAGAGGTACAAATTTGTGTCAGCAAGTGTCTAGCAGCAGCCATTAAGAGTAGGTGCTTAGAGGTAAACTCACTGCATGCAAAAAGGATACAAAAAAAACATGATTTGGTTGTTTGTGAAGGTGAAAAAGTTTGAACGTAAGCAACTTTGAACAGGTATGATGCCTGTCAGCCGAAGGCAGGCACAGACTGGAAAATGAGAGCAGGCTTTAGAAAACAGCACATAGTCCTTTGGAAGATAGTTATACTACTAAACTAAGACCAGGTGCTGGGGACGGGACCACAGCGAGTTGTGTACCTTGTGGTATTGACAGGACCATGGGAGAATGCAGCAGAAATGGACTTTGAGAGGAAAACACTTTGATATTAGGAGTTGGCAGAGGCAGAGGACTGTGGTTGAATACCTATGGTCCGCCCAGTGAAGGCTGGCTCTAAGCGTTTTGCTGGCAGATCCGTCTTCTGCCTGTTAAGTGAACTGGGTGTGAGAGGGCAGAGTCTAAAGCAGGCAGTGAAAAACATGGCAGACACTGCAGCCACTTCCAGTGAATGACCATGGGTTGGAGGAAAGGTGAGTGACTGGGGGAAATGAAGGTAGGCTAAGCGCAGAACATGTGGTGTGAATTTATGATGCTTTAACTTTATGGCGTGTTGCTTGAAGAGGTAGCTGACGAAGCTAGGCGAGTTTGTTTGGTGAATTATTAAGGCAGGGGGAATATTGTTTGGTGTAAATGCTGGCTTTAGACAGCATGGTGATTATCTCAGCACGCGGATGGTAGAAGCTTACTGTCTATCTTGACATGGAATTAGCTGGTTGTGGTTGGTTAATATGCCGGTGGCAGGTGATACCTGAGTCAATTTAGCCTGTTACTCTGTGAAACACTGAAACCCAGATTAATTCTGACACCATGTCACTTTATTTGGTGTAGCAGGTCAATGGCCATAAAAGATTCAGTGGGGTTGCTAAGTAGTGGCTGTTGGTGAGATTAATGGAATTATATAGTAACTGAGTGGGCCCGGATTGACATGCATTTTAATAGTTGGCTTTTTAATAATTTGGACACGTAAAGTTAAACAAAATGGTGAAACTTTTGCAAGCAGTTAGCAGAAGCTGTTTCCAGTCCTCTGTGTTTTTTTTTCTATTCAGCCTCTGCTGGGAGATGGACTGATACATTCTAACCAGATCCTCGAATTCTCGTTCAAGTGAAAATCTATGCTTCAGTGATCCTCTGTCGGCACGAGGAGTTTGGGGAAAGGGCAGTCTGTTTTGAAGCATTTGATACTGGGTGTTGAAGAATTGTCCACTGATCAGTTTCTCTGTCCCTGTGTGGGAATTGCCTTTGGTTCTTGAGGTCTTTTCAAAAGAGCCCTTCAAGCACATTTGGCACATTTCTCAAGTCACTGGCAATTAAGATGGTGTAACTACTTGCTTTGACCTCAACAAAGAGTGTGAGTGATTTGTGTACCTTTCAGGAAACCTGAGCTGCATATTTAAAAGAGTGGGTCTCAGTAGTGCCTCAAACACAATCCATCCCTCTTGACTAAGAGCATTTAGCTCAAACACATCAGTACAATGCACTCAATCCTTCCGCCCATAAGGATGACAGGGACAGTGACAGAGAGGTTGCATAATTTCTCCTGAGAAGATGGCATATCAAAATAGGATCCTCCTACAGCTGTTTGAGCGCATTCCTCGAAAAGTGCTTGGTTATCATGGGCTGTTCAGTGCAGCCTGTGTGGAGATTTGTGGTTGATTCCCCTGTCCATTCATCAGCTTTACCTGCTGGATGTATCTGGGTTTTTCTTCAGGGCTCTGCTTAGCATTAAAGACTGTGAGTGAGAAGCTTGTTGTGTGAGAGTCTTACAGTGCTAATGCTCTCAAAGTAGCAGCCAGTACAATGGGGCTTGTACATTCAGTATAACTTGTTCTTGGCCATCTTCTAAAAAAAAACGCCAAAAGTGAGGCCGATCTCATCTACACGCTGATCTGTTGAACCGTGTCAGAAAGGACGTAGTGATGGGCAACCACCATAGGACTAATGGGAGTGCTAGATCTGAGACTTTGGACATTATCAAGACAGAATGGTATGTAGCCAATGGTCTTTGCCTTCTTTAACAAGCATAATCTTAAAAAGTAGGCTGTTATAAATTAAAACTATAGGTCTGTAGTCTTCAGACAGAGTTCAGCGTGAAATGTAGAGCACATTTTGATATTAAGTTAATGCAAAAGAGCACAAATTGGTGCACTGAGAAAAATTTCTACAAATTTATTCAAAGTTTTTATGACTGCAGTTCATAAAAACGTACGTAGATAAGGAGCCGATAAAAGTTTCTTGGAGAAAAAACAAAGAACTGCAGTGTCTGCTAAAGTTTGATATCAGTCTGCTTCTGAGCTGTTGCAAAAAGACACTCACAGGACCAGCTACAACTTAACTTAATGTCTTCACAGTTAAATTTCCACGAACATTCATTGAAATCTTCAGCAGTCCTGGCCTTCTTGTTGAGAGAGGTGAGAAGTGGTGTAGCTGCTTGCAGGGAGACCCTGCCAGTGGTCATGGAACCACAAATGTCTCATGTGTCTCTGGTTAGATAAAAGTGGGCAAGATGATGAAATGCAAGTTGTGTTTTGCAGTTTGAGGATCACTGTTAAGCGCCACGCATTGCAGTACTGTGTACTGTATACTACCAATCACTGTGTAAAAGATTCGAACACTGGTGCATCAAAGCCTGTTAGAGCCTTGAAAAGGCTGTCTTTGCTTTACCGTACATGTCAGCTGACTTTGATCCATTTGAAAGAATAGTACATCACAGGACAGTATTTTCAAAAAGACATTAAGAAAGCTTTAGTTGGAAATACAAAGTCTGCTTTGTAATCATAGAGCTTTGTATCTTTTAGAGTGTGTGGCAGACCTTTCCCACTCTTCCCTTTGGTTCTCACTCATTGTCCAGCAAAAACTCAGTTATCTTGATCATACTTTCTATTTCTCGACTTTACAAGAACAAAGCAGCTCTTTATTCTCTTAAGGGGATTGAGATGTGCTGTCAGAGACTCTGATGTTATAAACCTACAACGCAATAGTTACCTGATGCACAAGCTCTCTATTGTTATAAAAACCGTTTCCACAAAGCAGGGGAAATGATACTGACTAAACGGAATAGCGATCTATGACTAACTCAAAGGACACACATCAATTGAGTCAAAACATGTTACTTTTTAGCAGCTGTACATCCGACCAGAGGCACTTATTGCTTGAAGTGTGCTTGGTGTCGCTGCCAATTTTGAAATGAATACCCTCTCTTAGCGTCCGATACCAGCATTAGTAGGCAATTGGCTAGAGTAAATGGGAATGTGGATAAACATTATCTATCACTTTATGCAAACATAAACAGTCAGTTCACATGACTGCCATAATATTTAACAAGATTAGGACCTCACCTCATAGTATTACCTTGAATATTCAAAAGAGGCGCTGAGAGACAAAAGAGCACTTAATGATTTAAATCAAAGCGCTCATTTCACTTTGACTATGAATGACATTTGTGTCTGAGTGGTCGATGTCAGGTAAATAAAGGGAAATGGATGTGATGAATGGTGAAGTTGATTTAAGCAGCACATGATTTCCTCTAAAAAAAACGAAACCTTTGGTCGCTCTCCAGGGTTTGATTAAACTTGGTTGCACCATATGCATACTAATGTGATGAAGTGCCCCAAAGTGTCCATGCTTGATTGCAATATGTACTTTGATTGCCATTACTTTCAAAAGATAATCTTTTACAATTGAAGGATGTAGTTTGGTTTGACACATATTTATGTTTGGTCGTATTTTTGCTCTTAAAACGGTACTGAGACCATTTTGGAAGCAAAGGATTGGAATCAGCAAAGAGCGCCTAGGGAAACAAAACAAATGGTCCTAATTCTAACAAACTGTTGCAACACCAGTGGGCTTCTTCCCCGTGGTTCTTTTATAAATTGGGACATAATGCGGCGGTAAGTCAAAGCATCCTTCATTTTTTTATGGGACAAACTCGATGAGCTGTGTGCAGAGCGTGGCTGAGAAGACACAAAAACACACAAGAATGCTCAGACTCTCCGCAGAACCATACAGGCTCTACACCTGCAGACCTGTAGACTTGCTGCAGATAGTGGGAGGGGATATAAATGGCCCATGGCGAAACCATTCCCAGCGGGCAGATAGCGATAGCCAAGCAAGTTCAAGGTATAATCTCTGTTGGCCCATGAGGGGGACTAATGAGTGACTGGAGGAAGGGGGAGGAAGATGATTATACTTTACATACTAACCTTGGCAACTGGGCCTGTCCTTTAATGACGGCATAATTCAGCGTTCACCTTGGGAGACTGCCACGAGTTTTGGTTTATGAGGTCACCTGGGTAACCTCAATCATTCAAGTGCACGCTCTGTCTTTGCTTCAGTGACTACCCTCAACACACACTCGCAGGCACACGCAGCCGCACACACTACCTTAACGTCACAGATAGGCTGCCTGCCGCCACCACCAGCGACAGAGCAGGTCAGATCACAATCTTCCTTTACTGTCCTCTGTTTGAGGTGCTTGTGATGGGCCAACCTGTAGTTATGAGTCAGTCGATAGCTGTGTGTATAAATCAGGATTAATCTTCCAGTTTGATTAACAAGGCAGAGTATTGCCCTCAGTGTATGGATTGTATATATAGCACCATACAATAACACTGTTCATTTGATCCAAATTCGTCTTGACAAGTTGATCGTTTTCTCATGCAGTCACACCGTGTATGTAAAAATATATACTTGCCATACTTCAGTATTTAGATGTAGTATAATGAAGGATAATCACTGTGGATACATAGACCCTGTGATTGTGATTAAACCCAGTCATTTTAATTAGTGGATTTATTGCTATGCTAGCAATCACTTTGTCATTTCTGTGTCACCTTTTCATTAGTTATCTTTTTTGCAGATGGAAGTCTTCATGTTCTGTAGATGTGAACAGAAAACCAAGCAGACATAATTCCTTTGATCAATACAGTGGTTATAGCTGAGCCGCAGCATAATGATGCAGTAAAGCTACAGATTTCAATATTCTGCTTTCAAAATGGTCCTTCTAAATCTTTATAGTGTGATTTGTTTATTCCTGGTACTGCAGTGATTTTTACTGCTTTTTTATTTAACTTTTAGAGTTGCCATTTTTTGCTGCTAAATCTCTTCCCCCAACCATCACTAATTGATACTAGATCTTATTACATATTGATCAAAAACAGGCTGCGCCACGTCCGAGAATGACATCTAATTAGATGATGTATATTTCATATGGCTCTTTTGCAATACAAGACAACACGCTGATGTATTAAAACATCCATTATTCATACAGAATGCCAATACATTTGACATATTTATTTTTCAGGCTGCTTTGGCGGCCAAGCTGTTACAGAAGATGCATGCAGTTGACACTAATTTTTGGATCCATTGTGCGGGTGGGGCAAAGTGGCTCTCTTGTCTACATTATTAAAGGCGTCAGATGTGTTTTTCTTGTTTTCAGCTGATGGAAATATATTATCATGAAGCTGTGGAGAGTTGTAGCAGCACAGAAATGTATTAACACTTCCTGACTTGCTCTGGTGCAAAGTACAGGATGAGTATGCTTGACTCTACAAATATTGCCTGTGCTCCACGTGTATACAGGAGAAGAGGCATAGTTTATGTGTCAGTGTGGTGATAAGAGCAGAGTTTATATTTCAAGTGTATGAAATCATCATTCTCACTTGTTATGCTAACTCTGTTAAGTACAGAGCTTCATATGACTACAGGGTTAAAATGTAAGGGAAAGGAAAGATTCATCTAATCGGGGTAGTAAAATGGGGATTTAATAAATACATTTCATCAGCTAACAAAGCAGCAAAAAATGTCCTGCAGTAATAGTCGATATTTTTTAAGCTGTCTAAGGTGTTTTCATGTAAAAAAAAAAAAAAAAGACACTCATTTTATTCCAGGCTCATCCCAAAGTAGCGCTGCAATCCTATCTTCACTCATTGAAAAAACATCATCTGACAATTTCCTAAATGAAGTTATAATTTTAACATTTATGTCTTGCTTCAAGTAGGAACCACCTTGAAACACAGCATAGGTTTTACTTTTAAAATGGAAATGTGTAACCATAAATCAAGACCAATGGGATGCATCACAGCAATCCATAAAAAAAAATTATACTAGCAGTATTTCTGACAATGAACATACTGTACAATGACAGTCAATTTTAGGAGAAATTACAGCTATTCTATCACTCAATCTCCTGCCATCTCAATTACACTCAGTACTTAGTCTTGTCAGATTTAGCCATGCAGAGTCTCTTTAATGACGACTTTCAGCTCCTCTTTAGAATTTACTGAGAGCTTTGATGTGAGTTGCCAACTCAGATTGCATTCAAGCACCTGTCACTTTTCTTCATTTGAAAGAGTGGAGATGGGGAGACAACCGGGGAGACAGAGAAACCAGCAGGTGTGTGCTAAGCCTAGCAGTGGAGACAATGTACTGTAGCCAGACACAAGCCAGAACACGGATACAGGCGGCCATTGACGGAGATGTCGCTGTCATTATTGGCGAATGCTACTTCTCAACCAGAAGTCCTACTTTTATTTGGCCAAGGTTTGGGCAAAACAGAGGAATTGATCTGGAATTGATCAAAACGCCCATACGGGTCTCTCATCTAAAGGGGATTTCATTGATCTGCCAAAGTCCTTCTCTATAATTGCTTCAGTGAAGTGTAGCAACAGCAGTTTCAGGTGGGTAGGTATCAGAGGAAAGAACACAGCTTGGACAATTTACAGATCCTTAAAGTAAAAAGACCACCTCATCCACCCCACTACCACCCACCGCAGCCCAGACTCCATTGGTTTCAATTGCATCGACAAACACACTGATCTACTGATAGAGGGATAGAGTGATTACCATAGTTTGTAGCACCTGCATAAAAACTTCTTATTTTAACTTTATTTTTCAAACCCACCGTCAAATTATGTATTCTAATACAGCTGTAAAACACCTAAATCTTGTTAATCCATATTATCGGCTCATCTCTCTACATCTTGATGTATGCATGCAGGCTTATACGAGCCCACATGTTTTATGTTACTAGACTGCCACCTAGTGAACACTTATAAAAGATCCCCATCTGGTTTCCACATGAGAGACGACTGATAGATAGATAGATAGATACAACTGCTTTGAGCGAGGTGTCTGAGCTTGTCTCGCTCAGACATGTTTGATGGCAACATGTTCAAGCTCTTGCCAAGCAGTAACACAGAGAATGAATTGTAAGTTTGTAAAAAATCACTAAGGAATCCAAAAAAGGTTTCATTTGGCTGCTCTGTTAGACAGTTCAGATTTAATGAGAAGAAAAAAAATTTTTTGCTGGAAACTGCTCTGACGTAAAGTGGATCTGTGTAACTATTCAAAACATAAACTAAAGATGCTGAAATGTGTATTCAATGCACAGGATGCTGTGTCAACAGCAATTACAAGTGCATGTCTATCCATCTGTCATCCTCAACCCTTTCCTCTCTTTTCACTCTTTCTTCTATCCACCCTTTCAAGGAAAAGGCAAAAGCACACTTTCCATTAGTCCAATCCACAGCTAGTGGAAGAGCTGTCTAATGTAAAAAGCAGAGGCAGTAGCTGTTGTTAAGCCTTCAGAGAAATTGAAATTACTCAGTGCAGCTTTTATTAGGTACATAAACCACTGTGAGTTGGCTTCCTGGTGTGTCTGACAGAGACTCATAATAATTGTCATAACACAAAAAGTAAGGATTCATCAGGCATAGAAAAGAAACAAACGAACGGTAGCAGGGCAGAGGAATAATAACAGAAAGGTCAGGGACCCTTTGTCTCGCAGTAAAACAACTGTTACCTCTCCACTGAAGCGTAGCCTTTTGATCATGCCTTAGAGCAGAAAATACATACACAGTTTGGACAAACTTGGACAGTTAGTCTCAACTTTTTTTTGTATCTGCAAGAGCCAGGAAATCAAAAAGCAACGGAAATATGAGTGAGACATTGTGAGGATTTTTGTTTCCAGCTTGTCACTGCCACTTGGCAGTCCAAGCATAGATTTTGTGGCCAACATTTGAGCTTAACTTGACAAGGACTGAAAGAAATAATATGTAGGTGGCTTTAACAAGAAAGCATTTGCAGTGAGTTTCGTGGAGTTTGGATACTTTTGTGTCTTATATTCATCATCAGGAGCCATCAGATTTGGATCAGTTTCTAACAGGCCATGCATTATGTCTCCCAAATATGCAGATGGGGGTCCCTATCTTGTAGAACTGAGTAATGACTAGCCTGGGTAAGTATTGTTAAGGGACTGTTACAGCAAACCCAATAAATTGCACAGCAGGGGCTAATTGAGAGAGAGAGACTGAGGCACGATTGTTGAATTCTCCAGAGATGCTTTTGTCTGAGGCCAGGCGAAGGGGAATGTCGCCTTATCTCTACTGTGATTACCATGTGCATCAAAAGCAGATTACACTCATAAGTATTACTAGGTTACAGATATTATTTATTAAAAAGCAACATTGCCTGGCAACTGAATTACTCTCTTAAGATTAATCAGACTTCTTATTCATTCAGAATTCATTTCAGATTATAAAATGGATCTTAATAATAGATGAGCTGTAGAACAACAGAGAGAAAGGGAGAAAATAACCGTTAACTGTCATTCCGGTTCTGGTTTTTAATGTTGTGCTGCAGTGATGGGCTATTTTTTGCAGGCTTAAATCAATTACTGCGCTTTAAGGGTTGAATTAGCCAGCATTTTACTGTAAGCATATATTCTGGCAATCCATTGAACAATGGCATTTGTATAGACATAATTTAATGAACATCTGGTTTTCAGAGGATGCCTAATGATTTCACATTCATCTTCCTCTAAATGGCTAAAGTGCACGCAATTACGTTTTTAATTAGCTGTGAATATGGTTCTGTCAATTGGAGTGATTCATCTCTTAAACATGAAAAGTATCACGTGACTTCAGAAAAGGCTGAATTAGTTCTGTTTTTGGAGCAAGTGTGTGTCTTCTGGGTTAAAAGTTCTGTCATTAAAATATAGGTCTCTGAAAAAAAAAGAAAAGAAGAAGCTTTAATAATTCTTCATATTGCTTTGTTCTCCCCTCTGCAAGAGGCGACAACTGGATTATCTTAAAGCAATATTCACTCTCTCCCAATTCACAACATAAAAAATGTAATGACAGGAACACAGATATATTTAATCATCAGGCTTCTCCTATAGCCCAGCCCGTTAAACCCTCTGGTCCGCCACTCAGAGCAAATCAAGAAAATCTCTGGGTCCCTAATGAATACTGTTTGGCACTTCCCAGCCTCTGAGACCTTTTGGACTCCTCAATGTGGTGCTGACAGTCATTTCTTCTGGCCCGATCACTAATTCCTCATTAGAAATGATGAGCTTCTTCATCACCTCTCTTTGGAAAAGGTTAGGCCTGGGCCCAGAGGAGAGGTGGGGAGTCCTTCAGTCCGGACCTGACAGAAAGCTTCACAGGCCTGCAGCTATTGATTGGGGGCTTCAGGTTGCCTCTCCACCAATGTAGGGGTCTGCACTGCAGCATACTAAGCTGATGTGTAATCAATGACTCATACCACAGCCAGCCTCTGTGCACAGACCCGTCAAATTATACAGTAGCCAACCAATATCTGTGT
>OMNW01018619.1:0-14188 GCA_900303245.1 Selene dorsalis | reverse complement strand
TCACAGGGACTCTGAGGGCCTGTTTGAGGAGGCAGGGAGGAGGAGGGGGGGGCGGGACAAGGAACAGTTAATGTGAGGTATTGAGACAACGATCCCTAGAATTAAATCAGGTTCTAATAAAATGGCTGCAGAGAGGAGCAATGACATTAAATGGAAGAAAGAGATTGGGATTGTGAACTGAAGTCTGCTGATATTTTTGTGGTTTAACCATAAGACTCTCCTACTTAAACACCTAGATAATAAATACCTGCTTAATAAAACTTAAAAATCGTTTTTTTTTTCCCATTTTCGGATGTGATGTTCATTGTATATAAAGATCAACTTTAGCTCACTGTCCCATGTCTCACCTTAGAAAAATAATACAACTTTTCTGGCCAGACTCTCCTCAGTGATTCAGTTTAGATAATGATTCATACCGCTGGACAGGAAACTGTTCGCTTAGAATAAAGAGGAAACAGAGGGAAACAGCTTTCTAAAGCTAAAAAACCTACTTATTATCATCTCAAAAGCGGACATACTCTCACAAACTTTCTATCAAACATCAGCTGATAATATAAAAGTAAATCTCAAGCATGAGGATGTGTGAGGCCAGAAAAGATAAAAACAAAAAACAAAACAAAAATCACATTTTCACACTAAATTCCTTGATGTTCAGTCGTATTAGTATTAGTAGTTAAGAGTTCAGAGATAAGGATTTCTGTATCACATCACTAACAACAAACCGTCAGGCAACATTCCCTCCCACTGATAAAAAACAATCTATGGCTTTAACTTGAAATCAAGAGCGATTCAGCCACGCAAGGTTTTTTCCACAAAGTGGACGACTTCCTGTGCGGCCGACGTTCATGTGATTTGACAAGTTCAGCCGATGGATTGTTTTCACAGCGATTTCAAGAGAGCAAAAGTAAACCACCAAACTGATATCTACAAAACCAACCAACCAACCAACCAATCAACCAACCAGGCAAGCAGACCAAAACAAACACAAGATCATGTTGTACCCACACAATCGGTCTCGATCGAGTCTAGAGGTGGAGGTGAGTGGTGTGGTGTCATGTGGTGAGGTGCAAGGCTACCTTTAAAACACTCTTAATGTAGTCGTCGTTCAGGTATTTTTCCTCTCAAACTGATGCTGACACTTATTTTGAAATTGTAGTTCCTGTACCTTTTCACTGTAATCTATTGCAAAAGTCTTGTCAGATGGTTGTTACCTCTTATGAAGTAATTCATCCGGTTGTTTTTAACCTGACAGAAATAAAATCTTGTGCTTGATCCAGAGACAAATTTTGAGTCTCTGTGTTTTATCCTTTGTCTAAATCAGACAGCACAGGACACAAATAACAAGAATGACAGGAAGAAGAAGAAGAAGAAGTGACAGCTACACTTACAACGTCACATCACAAGGCACCCACAACAGCTACATGCATCTCATAGAGAAATATAAAGTATAAATAAGTGTTTAGAAAGAGTTTACAAACTAGTCTCGTTCTCCGTGACAGGAGCCGTGATTGGTTGATCAACCTGACTCCCTTCCTCCTTCTGCTCCTGCTCCTTCCCTCCATGTGTCCGCCTACTCTTCCTCCTGCTCCTCCTCATCCTCTCACTGCTGGCCTGCTCAACCTCAGCTCTCACATCTCTAGCAGATGGTGTTGATGTGGTGGTGGTGGAGGTGCAGGTAGAGGTGCGTGAAGGGCAGGAACTTCTAGAAGCTCTAGATGGCTCTGACAGGGAAGTGTTCCTGGTAGTGCTGAGGCTGCAGCTCTCTTCGTCCTCAGTGGGCAGAGTTTTCCCCTCTAACTTTGTCTCAGCCTCCTTGGGAATGGTTTGGTCCACAGGGATAGCTACCTGTCTAGTGACAGACCTCGTTTTAAAGTTTTTCGAGATCACTACACTGTTCTTTCTCGCAGTCTCATTTGTGCTACTTCTTCTCGGGGTTTTCACTGAACTAGATCTTTGCTCGGTGCTGGTTCTGCTTTTAATTTGCTGCTTATTATCCCTGCTAGATTTAATGCTTCTTTCATTCACTGAGGATTTGGCTCTAACCTGCTTCTTCTCCCGGGAACAAGAAGGGTATTTAATGGCTTTCATCACTGGGATTTTAGATTTGGGAAATAAATTCTCAAAAGGGTCCAATCTTTCCCTAACTTTATGCATCACACATTCCCTGACTTGGAATTTATCAGTGTTTTTTTGTGCCTCGTCTTTCACTCTTGGTCGACTGTGGCTGCATAGTTTGTGGCTGGGCACCCTCACTGGTAACCTGGACTTGCATATCTGAGGTTTGACCTCTTTGGCTGCTATGTTTGTTATTGCTACATTAGGACAAATCCTGCCTTCCCTGCTGTTCACCTCCAACTGGTTGAAGGACGCTTCTATCCTGCTGATCTCCTGCAGTCCAGAGGACAACATGTTGAACACGATACTTCCAGCCTGAGCGACATCTGAATGAACATACTGGGAGACAGGGGTGTTGCTACTGGTATTGCTACTCTGTGTCTGTTGTGAAGGTGCGAAATCTGTGCTTTGGTAATAAGTGTTCTGACTTTCTGAGATCCAATCTAAATAGTCGCTTTGTTTGTACATACCCGAAGGAACTGGAAAATAATCTGTCATGCCTGATGATGTAGTAAAATTATAACAATCTGTGTAGTTTGAGGTCACAGAATAAGAACTATCTACAGCTGATCCTGAGGTTACATTATCAAAGGTGCCTGTTGTTCTACATTTAGAACTGTTATTTGATGCATCATAAGTTTTATCAGATGACAACTTGAATCCTGATCTAAAAGTGGAAAATGTAGGCTCAGTATTGGAGTCTTTGCATGTGCTGTAACTGCCAGCCAGATTTGATATGTCTAGCTGCACAGTGGTAGTCTGAATGGAGACTTGAGGGACTATTGAGGTATCTGTGGGATCCTGAGCACTAAATTGATCCCTGTGTTGTGAGGAGGCGTCTATCTCTGAGTCTCTGACACTGTACCTGCCCGCCGAGTAGTAATGCTCACCAATCTGAAAAAACTGGAGCCTCTCCTCCACCATGTCCCTCTTGCTCATGTCAATCGCACCACTGCGTGTCATCTCAAACATCTTCCCTTCATGGAAGGGGAATGGATTTGGCTCGCTTGTCGGCGTGCTATCGTCCGTTGGCGTTCGGGCTGGGGTAGTGTCTGGTGTTGTGGCCTGAGACTGTTCGTCCACTGCAAGTCCAAAAGGCTTAGGCTCACCATTGCTTCCCCGTGTCCCTCCCATGTCAACGATATCTTCTTCTCCACTTTTACTGGGCCAGGGGTCAAAGTCCAGCCCTTTAGTGGCAACAGTCTTAAAAGGAGAGTTAAACTCCTCCTCTAACTTATAACTAAAGTAAGTGTCTGAAAATCCCTCTTTATCCGAGGGTTTTTGTTCCTTACTTGTAACCCCGTCTTTACCAGCAACATCAGGTTTACCACCATCTGAGGAAGCATCCATTTTGAAAGTGTCCTTTTGACATTCCTCTGGGGTTTTTTCCTCTTCGATAACTTCAAGTTTGGTCTGAGGAAAAGAGCGGTCAGTGGCCCGAAATGTGTCTGTTGCCCAGACGTCTCTCCGGCTGTCTGGAAGACCAAACAGCCGTAAATCTGCCTGCTCACACAGGCCATCATCCTCATCTTGGAGTTCATATCCATCTAGAGAATCTATCTCAGTTGCATCAGTGTCATGAGAAAATTCAGCAGTTGTGGCCAATGAACAGTCCGTTATTGACTGGTCATTTCCATTTTGTTCATACTCATAGTCCTCTCCTTTTCCATTAGAACCATTGGATCCATTGGAACCATTGGAGCCATTGGTCCCATTAGTCCCACCATTAGGTTCTTTGTTGTTTCCATTTTTGTCATGTTTTTTGGGTTTAGAAGCCTTTTCCTTCTCCTTCTTCCTCTCCTCCTCCTCAGGAACTTTGAAAGTAAATTTCTTACAAGGAATCGGTTGAAAGATTGACTCATCGTCATCGTCTTCTGCCTCATCACCGTTTGATTGACTGTCGTCTTCCCCAGGAGGTACTGGGGAAGGAGGTTGGATTCGTATAATTGGCTCAGTCAGCAGATGCCTGTCATGCTCTTCCTGTAAGTTCACCTCCATCATTTCTGTCTCAGTCTCTGAGGAGGCACAGGAACCTTTCCTTTCTGGGTCTGAAATTTCTGAATTTGAGTCCAGAGGGGGAGGGGGAGGGAATTCAATGTATGCAATACCTTTGTCTTTTGAGACATCTTGATGCTCCTGTCCTGTTGTTTCATCATACTGGCCATTGGTTGTTGTTTCTTGTTGGTTCAACCTATTGGTTAATTCCTGCAGGTTATCATTAATTTCTGTTTCTTGTTTATTAGCATTATCAAGGTCTGCTTGGGTGGTGTGAATGTCAGTTTTCTTTTCTGGTAGGGCCTCTTTGAAAGAGAAAACTTTGCCTTCATCTGCCTCCAATTCCTCAGATACCTCCATGATGGGACTGGGTTTCCCTGACAGGAATCCCAGAAAGCCATCAGGGGTCTTGACCGTGAGGTCATAGCTAACTTCCTCAGAGCTGGGGGTCTCTGGTGTGATGGGGCTTTTCCCTGAGCTGTCTATGAAAGACACCTGTTCTAGTGTGTCATCATCTGGACTTATGGGGCTAAGTGCCGAGTTGGATTTCTGTTTGACTGTGTACAGTGCTCCTTTGGCCTCCCTCTCTGCCTGCCTGCCCACCTGGACACTGACATAAACAGGTAATGTTTTAATGCCCTTGAAGTTCTCTTTGGTCGTTGCGGCAGCTGGAGGAATTAAGACATTCTCCAGCATTTCTCTGGGGCTAGGAAGATTATTGGAGTTGGAGTCTTTGGGAGCATTGTCCAGAATTTCAAAGGTTATATTTTCGTCTGTTTTTACTGGGGTTGTTTCAAGACTCATCTGTGCTTTGGTCTTAGATAGTGTAGGTATCTGCGAGGGTTTGGTTACTGTCTGTTTCTTTGTGAGGTCGTTATCTAAAGTAGAGCTTGCTCTTACAGGAATTTGAGATTCAGTCTTTTTTCTGAGATTTTTGTTTAGCGTTTCCTCACCATCCCACTTGGGCAGCTCAGCTTTTACTTCTTTGAAAGCAGCAGGCTCACGTTTCGTTATTTGTTGGTATTTTTTAGCATCACTCCCTTTCTCTATTAATCTGACAGCATCCTGAACAATAGACGTCTGAATGTTCTGGACTTTATTGCTTTCTTTGATTTCCTGAGTAATACTGGAATGGATATCTTTCCCTCTAGTAGTTGCTTTATCAGTCTCAGTTTCACCGATTGGTCTTTGTATGGAGGCCTCTGAGATGTTTTTGTTTGGTAGTTTTTCTCCTACATGTTTTGGGGATTTAGATGTCGACAATACTGCAGCAGGTTTACTGCTGTCTGTGGCAGCACATTTATCCTGCACAACATCCTTTTTCAAGCTTTCATCTTCTGATGTTTCAGGTACTTTTGATGCTTTTCCTCCAGCAAAGAACTGATAAACAGGAAGTTTGCTCTCTTGTAATTTCTTTACTGAGGGTTTTGGCTGCACTGGAGGAGGGATTTTAGTTGGACTGGACTGACTTTGTTTCTGAGCCTCTGATTCAAACTTCATCCTCACAGCACTAACCTTGGATGTTGATTTTACATGAGCAGGAGAAGAGGGTGCAGATTCACTGGTCTTAGTTTGTTGTTTAATTTTATCATCACTGGTATGGGGGATAACACTTTTCTGGGGGCTGCATGGTAAACTAGAGCTTTTCTTTTCAGCTATTGGGGTGCTCCCAAACATTTTACCAACTGAAGGCTCCCTGAGTTTGCTTTTACTGTATCCCTCATCTCCTGCCTTAGGTTTCTGCTGTGTTTTCTCAGGGCTACTGCAGGCTGAAGTAGGCCAAGACCTTGGTTCCTTTACCTCTCGTCTCGTAGGCTTTTTCTCAGGGGACTGCAACTCATCATTGAGCTTCTCTGTTTTGTCACGGAAGAACTGAGATACCTCACTGAGTTTTTCTTCAGCTTCCTTCACCGTTTGGTCCACCCTGTCCTCATAAAGCAGCTTATCCCTGCTTCTGTCATGCTTATCCTCTGTAAATCGCATCCAAACTGCATGCTTGGGACTGCCCTGATCTGTGGAGTAATGGAGCACTGTCACTTTATCAAACGGAGGGGGTTCATCCCTGTGCAAGAATTTGCCAGATTTAGGGGACCCATCTTTGGATGATTTAGAGACAAACTCTCTTTTGGGGCTTCCTTGCTGATGACCAATGCTCTCAGTGCTACGGCTACCAACCTCCTCATGGATTAGACGGTTCTTGTCAGTTGTCATTGCCGAATCCTCTGTGTCAGAGTGAGAAGTTGAAGACACATCAAGTTTCTCAGACAGAAGCATTTTCTCAGCAAACCTATACGACTCGCCTCTGATCTCTGACAGCTCATCGTCACAGTACTCTATGGAGTGTTGGCTCAAAAGTTTTAGGGCTTTATATGAATCATCTGCTATCAGTTGGGCAGAGCTTGGCCGACTGTCTTCCTCCTGTGACACTGGGGTGTTAACGCGAGATGTTTCCAGGAAGGAGGGCAGGGATTCTTCGGCAGTGAGCTCCTCCTCTTCCTGTTGGGCCTCATCATAATCAGTAAGTTCCCTAAATCCACGGTCCCCTTTGTAGACGTAAAGCTCCGGATGTTTTTTGGTCTCCCTGATGATAACTTCAGTTGGCTCTGCTGTGCTGTGCCCCTTTTCAATATGAACCTCAATTATTCTTTCGACTTTGGGTTTGGATTTCATATCTCTGTCTAGGAATCTGGGAGTCAGCTCATCACCTTTGACAGAATCCTGGCTAGCCTTGTGTTCAAAAAGCCCTGCCAGCTCTTTAGATGGATCCCTACCTGACTGGAAAGCCTTCATGAGGTCTCTGACTGACATACCCTCCTCTCTCATCTCAGCACCATCAGTTAGTTGGGGCTTGTGATAGACCATTCTAGTGGTTGTAGTAATATGAGTTTCCTCTTTAAGACACATGCTTTTGTTCATCATGGGGTCGTCTTCCGGCATTTTCATCTGCAGGGCTTTAGTAGAGCTTACTGAAGCTGGATCTGGCTCTATAGCAGGAGGAGCAGATGGTGCCTCCTCCATGAGAAGAGGCTCACAAAGATCATCAGGCTGCTCATAGCTCCTGATATGGACCACTTCGGTCCTGGTCTCTGTTACGCAGGGAGGGATGGGTGAATCTGTGAATAAAGGCTTAGGTCCTGTGCTCTCTGCACTCTGAGGTGCAGAGGGTGTCTTTTCACTCCTGGTCTCAAACCCGCTGTCTGACAAGGGACTTTTATCCTGCTCATGAGACAGGTCCTCAGGTGATTCCAAAATAGTCTCAGACCCCTGTTGATATGACTCAGCAAGTTTACTCAGGTCTTTCTCTGAAGGAGACCTGAGCATGCCTGAAACTGGTGGAGGCATTTTGAGTTTGTGCTCTTGTATCGTCATTGATGGTTTAAGAACACGTTTCTGTTTCTCTTCCCCATCCCTTTTTGTTACCTCCTCGTACTTAGATTTCAACTCTGTCATTTTGGAGAGAGAGTTAGCACCAATGTCATTTGTTAAAAAGTCTACTACTTTTGCTAACTCTAGGTCTTTGCTTGACATGGACTGGCGTTTGAGAAGGAGCGTATTTTCGTCAAACTGTGGGTAATAGTCTGTGAGGGTACTTCTTTGTGCCTCCTCAATCTCATCTTTGGAAAATTCCTCCCATTCATCCTCTGAGGCTCTCTCTTTGCTTGCAATGGCCTTACCTTCACTCATGATATCCTTCTGTAATATTTCACTGACTTTCACTAAATCTTCTTTCACTTTCTCAACCAGAGTATATGGCTCCTCATCCTCTAACTTGGTCTCTTTAGGAGTACCAATATTTGATGTCTGAACAGTTTTTGCTGCTGTCTGTGTGTCTGTCTGTAGGATAGCTGACATTCTGATCAGATCCTCTTTCATGTCTGCTACATCTTTTAGTATCTCCTGGTTGGAAGCTGCCGTTGGGTGGATGATAGGCGGTGTAATGAACGGGGGTGATTTCAATTGGGAATTTATTTTTGACGTGGTAACACAGGAAGACAGAGAGGAAGACGGTGAGGATAAGGGACGAGGGGAATCAGGCAGTGCCATTTTGAGAGACCCTGGTCCTGGTTTGACTGGCGTCTCTGGGATGACGTTTACCAATGAATATACAGGTAATGTCACTGAATTAGATGAAACTGGCGCACTGGGGGCAGCAACTACAGATCTCATGGTACCATAAGCTGAGCTTGCTGTGGCAGTTCTACGGGAGGAGGACAGTGTTTTGAGAGTGCCGTAGCCCGAGACAGAGTATGAGTCTATAGCTTCATTTATGGCTGCACTGACACCGGAGGTTGCTGCCTGTGTGGTGGCCTGAATCCTCTCCTGAAGGCTGCTACTCCTCTCAGAGATTAGGCGAGAGGAAGGGGAAGATGGTGTAGATGAAGAGGATGGATATTTGACAGGTGAGACTGATCCGTTCATCATGGATAGTTCTGAGGAAGCAATGGTCGTCTGCCCAGTTGAAGAGAGAGATGAGAGGGACGTTCTACCTCCTCGCGATGAGAGTGTTGAATCTACAGAGGTTTTCAAAGAGGACAGGCTGGAGATGCTTTTACCAGAGGGAACGTTAGGTGCCACAGCATCTGTCACAACTGTGGACCCAAGGGCAGTTTTAAAAGGCAGATTAGCGTTGTACATGTTGTATGATGTCTTTGGCGAAGCGGGTGCTGATGATCTGTCTGGTACAGGACCATTGGATATTGTGTGAAGTGGGGAAGTCCTTGATGTGTACGCTGAAGCGAGGTTCTTGATGGATGCTGGATCTGTGGCGGGTTTACTTGGGCTTCCGGAGGATACAAGGCTGGCAGACGCCTGGACAGGGTATTGACCCTGCTGGACAACGGTTTTGATGGGAGAAGGCATAGTCCTGTAAGACCTGATGGGGGATGAGGACACTTTGTCGCTAACTGATTTCACTGGGGATGACAGGGTAGGTGCTGGTGGTTGAGCTCCAAGGGTAGCTTTGATTGTTGCAGTGCATGCAGGTGATGGGGAAGAGAGGGGCCAGGCAGATTTCAGTGGAGAAGCAGCTGGTGAGCCTGCCGGTGAATCGGTAGAGCCGAGGGCACCCCCCACTCCTGGCCTTGTTTGGCCAGGGACGGTAATAGGAGCAGTCGACCATGGTGCGTAAGGTCTGGTTGGAAAGACAGGTTTGTGAGGGTAACCAGCAGGCAGTGTTCTTGCTGCTGTGCTTCGTTCAACTGCTGTTTCTTCAGATGAATTTGTAGAAATAATGGTGAAGAAGGAATGGGAAAAACAATCGAAAGAATGTGGAGTAGTAAAGACAACAGAAAATCATGTCGGGGAAGGGGAAGGAAGAAAAAAAATGTGAAAGAAGAAGAGATCAGAGGAGGAAGAGTTGGTCAGTGACGCAGTCCTGGTATCAAGGAAGGAAAAACAGCAGTTTTATGAAGTGCTGAGATAAGATATTTGAATATTGACTGAAGATGGATGAAAAGAAACAGTCGTGTTCCCGTGTGATTCAGGATTGCCAGATGACACAAAGAACAACAACAGCAACAACAACGCAATGAATAAACTGAATGAAGCACATTCAGCAGCAAAGTAAAAATTCAGAGACTTTGGCGTAGACTAATGACTGACAACAGAAAAATGGCGAGACAAATGTTCCAGGAGTAACACAAAACAACTTCTCTCTTTGGCCTTCAGAAGTCATTGTATGGATTCTGGCTCTGATTTCAATCCGCTTTTTAAAGTGCCTTTTATCTGTTTGGTCCAAAAATTACATAATGACAAATTCCCCAAAGACACTATGATACAATAGAGCCATGGGCTGCAGAACTTTCCATTTTCCGTTTATTACATAACAAACAAAATATGACAAAATGTGTTTCCCATTTTGTCATGCACGGTCGATAAGAAGTGGTGACAAGCAGAGAGTGAGAAGAACTGAAAAAACACACCTGAAAGAAAGCTCAAAACTCAAGACCTCCTACCATGCAAATTTGTCCCACATAAAAGCTGCCACATCATCACAAAGCCAAAAAGAGCTTTAAACTCAGAGGGGACAAATGAAAAACAGAAAAATTTTTCTTTGACCTCCCTCCAAAATGCCAATACACATTGTGTCGGTAGATCAAGGACAAAATTTTTTGATGTTGCTGTATTTTGACATCTACAACTCGGCAGTGGAAACAAACCCAGAAAAAGTACAACTCACAACGTGAGCAAGCACAGCACAAAAACTTAAAAAACACTTATTGACCCATGCAAAAATATGTACCATGTTGTAATCAAGCATGTGGACAGTGCAAGTTATGTAGGATGAGAAATATGCATTTATTACAGTAGGTAAGTCATTTCTATCTACATATTAATAATATTGATAACGCATTTTACAGGTTAATTAAAACTGTTAATACTGTGAACTAACTTATCACGAAAACTGGCATTGCTATTACTCATCAAAGGGTTTTGTTAGTGAAAATGTCAAACTCACTCAGTGCAGGCTCGGCCAGATAGCTGTAGCGCTTACGTAAGGCTAGGGATGCAAAGGTATGACGTCGCTCTGGCTTTTCAGTCTGCAACAATAGCAAACAACACAAAATCCTATCAGTTCTAGGTCACCCTATAGTGTATAGTGCTGCCAAATGAGCAACATTTGGACCTCATAATGTCAAATTAAAGCAAACCCAGTAGTCCGCATTAATTGGTATTAACATAAGAACAAAGCCCATTTTAAACAGTCGCATAAAACGGCAGTAAATTCTCCTTTAGAGGTATCACTGCACTAAGGCCTTAAGTTTTGTAAGTTCTTACAGTAGGTATTGCCAAGCTAAGCACATTAGCTTGAGTTAGTGATAAGGCTATGAGCTCCAACTTCTAGGTACTTTCAATCAATTTTAAGTTAATGTTAATAAGGTTAAATCTTGACTAAAGTACAATGTAATTATATCTAAACTCCAAAGCCACTTATTTCACATATTGTAAAGCGCAAAGGATAAGAATAAAACAGATATCTCTCAATATCTACAATACGTCATGCAAAACTGAGCAGCTAAAGGTTGATTTGAACAGGGAAAGCTTTTAATGTCCTTATAGAAGCGGAAAAAATAAGGCTATGATGAGCAGAGCAGGGCCGCTATAGATCTAGCGCAGAGGACAGCACATGGTTGGGAGGGTGTGGTTTACCTCATCCTCGGCATCTGACTCCATTTCCTGGTTCCCAAGATGCATTGCAGAAACGGAGGGGGAAGTAACGTAACATGGAAAGCAGGGGGGGGAAAGAAACATCAGGGAGTGAAAAAGGAGTGAGTGACAGAAGCTCCAACTCAGAAGAAAAGGCCACTATAGCAAACTCAGCAAATCAAAAAAAACGAAACAAAAAAAAAACCAAAGACCAAACAATCAACAAATAAATAATAAGAAAGAAAAAGAAAAAGCGCCAACACTCGGTAGCAAAAACAGCAAACTCAAGCCACAAAAAGCCAGCCTGATAATCAAAAAAAGTCTTCAGCATAAAAGCCCTCAGCCAAAAGCATGTCATCCAAATCAAAAGATAGATAAAAAGATAATGAAACAGCCAATGAACAAGAACCCACTGCATAGATAACCGATATACATAGAGAGAAGCTTTAAACAGATAAAAGACACAGTGGCGGCAGTTTGGCCAAAGTCTTTCTCTGTCCTTCTTCTATTAGTGTTGTTGGGGCCGAAACTACCCTGACCATGAGTTATGGTTATGGAGGTGACAACAGAGAATGGTGAGTTCAACGCCACCTTACCTTTTTCACCGCAGGAAGTGTGATGTTCAGGTTGCACACGGCGGTTTGTGGAAGGCCTTTTATGGTCTTGCACTCTTTAAGGAACGTGAGACGACCGCAGGGTTCCTGGCTTGGGTCTCTCACCTGGAGAGAGAAGATTGCTTCTTTATGTACCTCAGTCCTGCTGATTCGTCGATCCATGGACAATCAGTTGCTGTTTTGATTATCAGTTAATCACTTCTAACATCTAGGCTTCAGCTTTTTAATGTTGTAAACTGATGTTGAGGTTTTAGACTCGTGATTAACGTAAACCTGACATTTTGATTATGTCCAGGAACTGCGATTTTCTTTACTTTCAATTTTTACTTTAGATTTTTCCTTCTCTGTACTTTGTATTTAACATTCATGGTAATTTTTGCTATTCTTAATTCAATGCAGTCACATAAATGCAGCGGTCAAATAAATAGCTCCTGTACGATTAAACTTGGAGGCAGAAGTGCATTTATAAACTTGATTTCCACAAGATGCCACCAACAGGATGACATTTCAGTGACTTTGCTTTGATGCTGCAATAAAGTGATCTAGTTCCCACAATATGAATAGTTTTCACAATAAGAGCACCGTATGACGCAAGAGGATTGATTACGGATACATGTGAAGTTAATGGGTCGATCAATGATACGAGGCTGTGTAGCAGTGACAAAGGGAACTAGGTCATATCCTGTGGACTGGGGTTAGATTGTATTGAAAGCAAAAGTGGGAAGAATGGGGGAATAAAGGCAAAACAGTCGCCACTTCACCTGATGTTACTACAGAGACAAACTTGTGCTTGCTGCTGTTTTTGCCCAGAGCTTTGTCTTGTGCCCAGCTCTACTCTGTTTTAACACCATGGTGTTATTTTAGTGGCTTTCGGTGAGTTTTTTCCACCGTGTTTCAACTCCACATTTCACCCTCAGAAGGACAGTGATGAACGAGCGAGTGCATGCTGTTTTCTACCTTGACGCAGAAGGGCAAGCGGTTCTCCTTGAAGGCGTAGAAGTTAAGAACTAACTGCTGACCAGCTTTGGCCAGTGGAGCCAAGTTTCCATAGCAATCCACAAAGATGGGTCTGCCCTCCAGAACCTGACGGAGCACATGAACAGGGTCAGAACAGCATTCAAAGTCAACAACTAAATGCGAGTAGCAACATTAGCTTCAACTGTAACACAGGGGTTTGAGGTTGTATTCTAGATAAAGAGTTAAATGTCTAAACCTCGACAACATGGACCCCAGACATGGACTAAATATGTAAATAATAATAGAATAATCATGTTAGCTACTCATGACTTGTAAAAAGAAATATAAAGTTTTATACTACCAAAAGTCTTTACTAACTTATGATAAACTTAAGAGTTCATTTTGCATCATGCCTAACTATCCTTAAAACTTGCATTTTGACAGGACTAGACTAGATAGTAATTTGATAAGTAATCATTTATAATTATATACCTCTATGTCTTTGCTCCTGGCCACTTCCTCAAAGTTCTCCTGCTGCTCCAGGGTCTTGTCCACCTTGTCGTCTGTCATACAGAAGCACCTGAGCCTGGACTCCACTGGGTCGTTCATCTTGGCAAACACCACAAACTTGGCCATGTAGGGAACACAGATCAGCTCCCTGTACAGCTGCGTGGCCAGAGGCACCGTCTCTGGGATTTGGTGGCAGTCTGCTAACCAGAACCTGCACAGGTGATAAAGGACAAATGTTTCAGACACAGAGATTACAAAAAAACCCAAACACAGACTCAGTCAGAGTCACATGGTTGTCGTGTGACTCACCTGGCAGAAACATTGGTGGTGAAGGAGACACAGTCGTTGACGAAGGTGAGAGGAGTTGTACCAGTGATGTCTTCCCACTGCGCTGGGGACGTACCACCTGGCAGAGGAGTCACACAGGTAAAACATCCTGAAGATTTTACTTTAACGTAAGAGCATACCGTACGTATTCTTTAACCTTGACCATCTGAACTTTCTGTCAAAGTCCAACCCAACACTTAACATTTAAAATCCAACTGGAATCACATTTAGTCTCCTTCTTCTGAATTTTTTGAATGTATCATTGAAAGTAAAAGATTGAGGTCTTTGGTTAAACATCACCAATGTGACATTAGCTGGTATGTTTATATGCTTTTCAATTCGTTGGAGTTCAACACCTAACTAGCTATCAAGATCCCGGTTCTGGTTCGGGTCCCGGTTCCGGTTCGGGTTCCGGTCCCGGTTCGAGTTCGAGTTCCGGTTCCGGTCCCGGTTCGGGTTCCGGTTCCGGTTCTGGTTCCGGTCCTACTCCCGGTTCCTGTAACGTCCGGTTCCGGTCCCGGTTC
>OMNW01018618.1:0-11618 GCA_900303245.1 Selene dorsalis | reverse complement strand
CTGTATATAGAAGGGCGGAGAAAGTTGGGGTCAAATGCGTGGAAGAAAAGGAGGCGAGTGAAGGACAAAGAAGAAGAGGAGGAGGAGTGATGACGTGAAGGAGGACAAACAAACCTCTCATGCACAAACATATAGCCACACATGGACACATGCGCATGCTGCACATCGCACATTGAACCAATCTGCCATGGATAAGAAGATTATGCCTCTGAGTTTCCTGGAATGTTCTCTGCTGTACCCCCTCGACTACCACCACCCACCACCCATCCCCCATCCACACAAAACACTGTCTGTCTCTGTTTCTGTCTCCTCTCCAGGCTGTGGTGTGGACTCAGGGACGGATGCCCCAATCTTCCACCACTCAAGTTATATAAGCATGGCCCCATCCTCTCCTGTGTCCCCAAAGCTGCCCACTGAGCACATACCATCCCGGGCCCCGTCACTCAAAACACTCCCTCCACCAGCTCTGACGCTGCCCAGCCTGCAGGAGAGCCTGTTTGCAGTCAGTTACCCTCATATAACATCTTTGACACTGTCGTAGATGTTTCAGCAGCCTCACACAACCAGGTTTTGTTAACCGTGTACAGAAAATGCTTCATCTTTTGGATACTTCTGCTATTTTCCCTCTAATTTAATGGCTTTTTGATATTCTCTTCTACACTGCACTACTCACACCTGTGACAATAACCTTCTAATGCTGAACAAAAAGGACCATAAACTGTAGTTCTTTGCTCTTTTTATCGACATATGAAGGTGTTTTTCACCACAGAACTTGGTCTTTCCTTTTCCCCATGTAATGAAATCAATCCATCTTTCCGTCCATTCTTGTTTCTACCCACTCACAAGGTGCTCCACCACCTCAACACACCTCCTCCTCCAACACTCATGATGGTTTTTCTTCTACTCTTCCACGCCTCTTTGTTGCCCTTGGCCATTAATTTCCATTAACACAGGGTGAGTATTAATAGTTTCTGGGGAGAGAATAAAAGGAGGGAGCTGTTGGGGCTTTAGGGGCAGATTACAGTGGTCAATAAATAGTTGATCTACATTTTCTTCTCTTTTATTCTTTGTAAGCACATATGTACGTTGTTCAGCCCGGTCTTGCTCTTATTACTGCTGTGTGTTTGTGGTTGCTGCTGCTACTCTCATAGGCCATTAGCATAAAGAGAAATGTTCTGCAGCAAGGCTTGATTTATTCACTGTGTTTTGTTGCCTTTCATCAACAAAAACCAACAAATAAAAATGAAACAATCACGTAAAAGAGTTGATGGACACATTAACTAATCCCAATTACAGCACAAAATCATATTCACTGACCCACATCTGAGGAAATGCACTGCAGCTCCTGATTTGTAAAACGGTATCCTCCTATTATGATGTTGATATACTGTTAATATGAAGCACCTTGCTTTCTCTAATGTCTAACATCTTTTTCAGTTATCTAGATTCATTAATTAATCAAAAATCTGTTGAAAGTTAGACAAGAGAACAAAACGGCTGAGATGAACTACTAAAACGTGTTAAATTTCAGTTGGCTGTCTTTCATGAAATGTCTGACAGGTTTATGTTGGCGGTCAACCTGTTTCCTATAGAAATATTGCTACGTTATCCAACATTTTAGTTTCTCCTGGTTGTCCTGTCAAGCTTAGCCCAGGCAGTGAACTGTACTTCATTCAGTCCGGCTTCAATCTGTCATATTACAGCAAAGCATGACATGGACACGTGTTGTAACAGACCACAGCGACACCTATAACCATGGTAACAGTGCATAACAAAAATGTCACGAGCATTAAAATGAGCCTATGCTGAAAATGAGACTAAATTGTGTTTAGTTTTAGTTTCTAAAAATGACACTATCAGATGCCAAAAGTAACATTGTGTTAAAAGACCATAATGGTTATTTTGCATATTTCAGCATCTGCACTATCAAATAGAATTTTAAGTATCTGTGCTTTGCTCTACAAGCACAGTATTATCATGAATCTTTAAAGTGATAATGACAATTCTGTGCAGGAAATTTTTCAGCAAGCTCATCTGCCTGCTCTTTACACGGGGGCTGATGGTGAATGGCACATATTCAGGTTTGCTAGCTAGCTAAAAGATTTATTTTCTGGCTCTGATTTGATATTAATTAGTATTCTCTTTGACTACATTTTTTTTTCAGTTCGAAAAGAAACTCTTGGATGCAACATAATTGGCCATGGCTCAAAACCTTTGAAGTAAAATTGCCTGGGTGAAGTCGACTATTGTAAAGTGGATTAAGAGTCAAGGGGGTAATAAGTAATCAGTTTTTCATTCTCTATCAACTTTCACTCTCTTCTCAGACTTCCGCTCTCCTTCTCTCTGCTTGCGTCATCTCTCTCACTCTGTTCTGCTTCACCACCAATCCTTCCTGCTTTCTGCTTCATTTTCTGTGTTATTCCTACACGAGCGGCTCCAAGCAGGGGACTATCACGCTCCGTGGTGCAACATTTCCTCCCCACGACATTGTTAATTGCAAGTTTAGATCCCCTCTGTGCGCATTGCTTCAATTTATGAACACACGAGGAGTTGCATTATGACTGCCAAGTATCAAATTAAAGATAAACTGAAGAGGTGAATGTGAAATGTTGCTACACAGACACAAAGATGTGGGAGAATGAGACCCACAAACACAGTGGATGGTGCATAGACAGACGGAGGGGGGAAGAAAGAGACAGAGAGCGAGGGAGAGAAGAAAACAGAGTCCTAGTGGGGCGTGACAAATTATTCCTTAAGCCATGACACACTAGATGGGCTGCAGTCCGAAAACAAGGGCAGTAATTAGAGGAGAAAGCCCTCTCACACCAGCGTTCCTGCACCATCCAATAAAGGCAACAAGGAACTAAGTGAGAGGAGTAAAAACAGAAAATAGCAGTTATGAAAACAACAAAAAACATAATAAATTGAGCCATATTTAAAAGCACAAGATGTTTATACTTTAACCAACTGACTGTCAGTTTTAATACAGACTGTATTTCCTTTATCTGAGTTTATAAGTCTACTGTACAAGGCCTGAGTGTAATGCTTTTTATGTCTGCTCATTGCAGCAATCTGTGGCTTGAGATTCATCTCCGTTTGTAATGCTTACTGCCAAAAGCTTATGAGGTCTATTTTAGAGGCAGATTCAGTGGGCTATTAAACCGACATATTACTAAGATGTAAATTTTCACTGCTCATCTTTAAAACAAGAGCTACAGTATGAGCTGTTCCTCAAATAAAAGCTTCCATTCGTTCCACAGATATAGCAGCGACAAACAGCTTTCAGAGTGTCCAGGTATCAGGTATTAACTTTGCATGAGTACTGATGCCACATGTTTCAAGTGCTGCAGTGGCTAAATGAAGACCAATAATTACTGCAGAGAAATCTCCAAGGAGGGTTTAAGTCATTATCCATTATCATATCAGTGGATATGTCTATTGATTTTTCTGAGTCAATATTAGCAACATTAGACCCAGTCAAGCAGCAAGCAGGGTTTTGGAGGACAACTAATAGATGGACTGGCATGAAATTTTTGTAGAGACCTTCGGAAATTTCTTTGCAGCAGTACTTTTATTCATAACAGAATACCTGGAAAAGTCTTGAATAGCAACTACTCAAAGCTAAACTAAGATGGTGAACAAGGTTAAATTTATTACACCTGCAAAATATCAGCATGTCAGCATTACCGCCATGAGTACAGTGGATTTCCTTGCAAGCATAGCATTCAGCTCAAAGCACAGCTGTGTACACCCTCATAGAGCACCTTTCGCCGTCGCCCTCCTCAAATCCTGAATGTATTGTGTGTGAAAATTGCCCATCTCATGGTATAAAATGTTAATGATGCTCATCACAAAATAAAGTCTTACAAATGACAAAGGACTATGCAAGAGCAGGAACAACTGACATTTGCATGTTTACACACAGAGTGCATTGAAGTGTCAATGAGAGACAATCACATCCACACTTTGGTCTCCACTGATTAGCTGACATAAATAACCGCTTGGTCTGCATGAGTGTGTGTGTGTTTGGCTGCGTGCATGTGTGTCCATGTGCAAGAGCACATCTGCACTCTGAGTGCACTCCCCACACGCCCACTTGTGTCATTGTGACAGAGAAGCATCTGTGGGGATATTTCTGTGTATCTAATGGTGAGAGTAAAAGGTATCATATTAATATTTTAATTGCAGGCAATGTCGGGGCTTCTGTTGAGAGACAGGCTTAATGTGGTGACAGATGAGGGTTAGGGGTAAACAAGGATTTGGCAGAGCTCCAAGGGAATTGAGAGGACAGAGTTGGTGGATTAAACTGCAGTTTTGGCTGAAAGGCACCTAGCCTGTGGTGGCATGGATGCAAATCCAAGGGCTGATTACTGAGGGCATGAGAATTAGACACCATATATTAGTTCACTACATGATCTCAAACAGACAAGGTCACATTCCAGCAAAATAGTTACATTCCAAACATGGAGTCGGTGTATTCACTGTGATCAGAGCGACGTGGTCGGTTGTAGCCACAGATTTCTGCTTCCTGTATCTGCCAAGAGTCGACTACATGGCACAGGTGTTAATTAAGCTGCATTTTAAACAATTTGAAGATCATGGTGGGTCAGTGACTTGCTCTGTTGACTCACAGCATGAAGGTGCTGTTCCCTCAGAGGTGAGAATATGACTGTGATCATGTTAATCTGTGTAAGCCTTGTGATGAACTGCCAGGCCACCTAATGCATGCTGGGATAAGCTCTTGCCCTCCGTGAGGTAAAGCGGTATCATGTCATGATCTCATTTTTAAACTAATTTTCCTACATTACATGACTAACAGAACATGAAGTTAAAGTCACTCGGTTATTTAAACATATTCTGGTTTCTCTCCCTCTGCCTGAGTGTTTTTTTCTGTTTCTGGCTTCACCCTGACTTCTCTGCAGACCCAGGGCTGATTCATCCATAATGTATTCCCTCAGTCCGACTTAAATAACACGACAGGGGTTGGAACAGGTGCACTACCAAACACACACACAGCAAGGTTCAAAATGGGCACTGGCTTATTCCTCAATACACCTAAAGCCGGATTTAAAGTTGGCTCACGTGAGATAAACAGCCTGCTCTGACCACTAAATTAAACTTAACCCACCCCGTTCCCATGCAGTGCAAATCTCTGAACACAGCACTCACAGTGGAGTGAGGATGGTAAGCGCTGACCTGGCCTTCATTATGAAAAATATTTCAAAGTAATCTCAAACTGTGCAGGGCTAAGACCCACAGAAAAACCTCAACAACACAACCAAACACAAACATAACGTTCTACATGAGATTTGCCATTTATCGTTTCAGGGAAGACTCTCACAGGAAATAACACTCTGCTTCTCTGATTTGTTGTGGCACTTACTAGGTTTTCCTCTCGACCCTTCATTTAATTTTGCTTCACAGGTGGGACAGTGCTTGTTCAGTGGCCTGCTAGGCAGACCTGACAGAGCAAAGAGGAAGCTATTCCTGCTGAAGACTTCATCTACGCATGTGTGTGTGTGTGCCTGTCTTCATATCACAGCAGGTAATTAATTATCATATGCCAGCCAATTTGTGTTTGAACATTCATGCATCCCAGGTGTCACGCTTAGATTTTCAGTTTTCCAAAACAAGGCATCAAAATCATTGGACGATAGCAAAGAATAGATAGACCGAAAACCGGCTCTGATTGGTTCAACCGAGGGACATGCAATCATTTACAAACTGCTGTAAATTACAATTTAAAATGGCTGCCACGGTCCGTCTTACAGCTGCATTGCCTACGTGGACTCTGGCGATACGCAACTGTCATGGAGTTTGAAACATAACGAGACGATGCCTTCCTGTTTACAGCTGCTCTGAGCATGGCCGTGTCATAACAACCCGTCTTTTACATCAGAGAAACAAACATAACAGCCCATGGCGTTGGCTCTGACTTGGCCATATGTAGGGTATGACTTGTGTTAAGTTGATAATAACAAAGATCTGCATGGTCTGCTCACAATAGCACAAGCAAGCCCCCAGCAAGAGACTTGACTGCAATATCCATTAATCCACTGCAGTTTCCCACTGGTTCAAAGGCTGTCTTGCAGCGGAGCTCGACAACTTCAAAGAGTACTCTCTTGTGAAGGGTAGCAGTGAAATGTGGAACTCTCAGCTCAGCTATCTACCAGGCTGCAGAGGAGTCTTTGGGATTCACTGAGAGGTGCAATTAAGAGTGGTTTTAATTGAATTGACCTTTGCACTGATGACCTGCAAGAGGTGAGGAGGAACAGACGCTCCTGCTTCTAGCCCTCTAATGATATCACTGGTCCTTAGAGGCCAGAGCCAGCTGCTGTAGCTGAATATGACACTGGGAGAGCGGAGTGAACCAAAACAGCGCAGTTGTGGGTCGGTCGGCTAAACGATGAACTGAGACGGGCAGTAAAGCTGAGGAGCTCCGGATTCAACCGATGACTCCTCTTACATTTGATAGATTATTCAGAGCTGATTTTAGCTGAATTTAGGTGATTATTCTATTATTAGTATCCTCAGCAGGGAAATCTTTAGCTTCCACAGTGGAGTCATTTTTCATCGTTTATCAGATGACAGATATTTGTTTTGATGTCTCAGTCAGGACAGTTTCATTTGTTTTCACTGTATGTGCTCCATCTACAATTTACTGGATGAAATTGATTGGGACCCTACACCTCCTCCCACTCTGCAACTCCATTTCTGATAAGAACAAGCTTATTTTGTAATCTCATGGGGGATTTTCCTGTTAAAAGAAACATCAAGGTCCATAATATATGTCCCATTAAAGTTACATGAAAAATGTTTCAACATCTACACACTTGCCTCTGCCACCAAGCGCTGATGTCTGACAGATGTTGGGTATTCTGCAGAAACCCTTCATCAGAGTTTTATTTTGAAATGCTTTTACTCTTGGTTAAGTGGAGCCATTTAAATCATAAATTATTAACATACAAAAGCGTCGCCATAAAAGACTTTACATTGTATTTCATGTTTATTTAGACACCTGAGAAGTGTGATGCTGTCAGCCTAATTTAATAAAATGCTGGTGCCATTCTTCCCCAGATGATTATCTTGTCTTGTAAAAGGTCAGCCACACTTGTTTTCCTCTTGGTTTTATCTCCTGCTTTCAGTGCCTCGCCCTTATAGCTCTCCACATCTGTAAAGGTCATGTTTGTTGCATGGAAGTTCTTGAGATTTCAATCTGTTTACAGAGGCCTGCCAAACCCTAATCCTACATGTGCCGTCTCACTGCGAACACATTATGTCTCACACTGTAATCTGATTAAAAATCTCCATTGCCCTGAACCTCAGAATCACTAATTCTTTTATATAAAACTCTCGGATATACTTTTAATCAAAACTGAAAATTTAAGTATATTTAAAGACTTGTATTCAACACACTCTCTCACTCAACAGCTCTCTTGTTAGATATTGCTAACTTCCCCAAATCAATAGTGTTGGTGATCAGAGTTGGGGAAAATTAAAAATATCAAAGAGGTTATATAGGGCAGTCTCTAGGCATGTGCAAGTGTGTACGAGCAGGCAGTTCCTGTTTACACACGTATGTCCTGGGTACATAAATGTTAAAACCTAAATAATACCAATAACTGTTTCCACCTATCCTTACGTTCCTCTCACTCCACCTCAGGGATATCAGAAGTAGCACTAGGAATAATTACATGAGTATGGATGGCTTTAAGTGGATTTGTTCCATGGCCACTGTGACCACCCGATATGCATGACAGATGAGGAAGACAGCTGGAAATGCACTGGACTCTAGTGACTGTAAACTGAAAGCCACGGCATTAGTATCAGTGGCACAGAGGAGCTGTGCCTCATGCACAGAGATCGGGACTGGAAATCCTCCCTACGGCAAGATAAAACTGCAACAGACTGTGGAATGCATTAGACAATGTGTTAAAAAATACTGCAGGGCAGCTGAACTGCCGTGAAACTAAAATACTTCTTGACAAAATCTTGATGCATCACCCACCCATATCCACTGTTTTCCAGTGGCACTGTCCACTAGCATTCACACCTTTTCTCTCCTCGGTGGTATATGAGCTGCAAATGCCGAGGCATTTCATCACACTGGTGCCAGACAGCCCAAATTTCACAGAGCCATTTTATAGTTTTTGGGCCTACGCAGCTGTAACAGTGACTAAGAAACATTCTCAAAGCAGACAAGGTTAAATAGAAGGTTTACCCAATTCAAATAGAGTGGGCAGCAGAGCATAGACAAGACTTGACAGACTACAGCTGTGCAAGAGACTCTGTGAGGCTGAATTTAGGTTTTGGTTGAGAGATATTTCAGTCTGGTCCAAAGGGTTTTTGTGCAAACATTTGTTCCATCCATATTTGCTTGGTATTACTTTTTTTCAGAGGGGAACAGCCTCAAGAGAAAAGCATCTTTTCCACTGTCCTCTGCTGACTGAACTCACAGGGTCGGACTGAGGAGCTTGTTGTGCTCCGCAGTCTTCCTGCTTGTTGCTGCTTGTTGTTTCACTGACTCACTAAGCCACAGAATCTTCTCATGGATTTGGTGTTTACGCATGAAAGCCTTTATATAAAAAACATTAATACTGAGCTAATGAGTACAAAGCCTCCATAATGGAAAAGGTGCCTGTCCCAACATGTGAGAGGACCTGAGCTTGAAGAGAGCAAAGCTAAGCTACCCTCACTGAACAACAGACCCTGTCCACTCAGTAGGAGACATGGGAAATGTATCAATGAGACTGTCTGACTACGCATTGACAAATACATTTGTAAAGTAAGATTAAACATTCACAGACACCGCTCTGTGCTGAGAGCAGGTGGGGAGGGTTTTGGCGCCAGAAGTTAGTTTGGAGTCTTCTAGAGGTGTTATGATCCTAATTCAGCAGAACATCTGTGATGGGAGGTGCCCATCTGATAACCCCAAGGACATACCAGCTCTTACCTACCACTTCTCTCCCACACCATCCAACCTGCTATTCTGAATCAGACTCTCAACCCAAAATGAAATAATGCTGATTATATCACTGTCTGTAAATAAATAACACCGGCTTACACATGTACAGTCTACGTACTTCTGTTTTGTTTGCTAATGTTGACATTGGTGGGTGTCATCTGTGCCAGTGGAGTGGGAGAATCTGATTTCTGCAACCATCATGCTGATATGCAATAATGTGTTCTGAATCCTAAATGAGTTCCTCTGACTGACTTATTCTTACAGTGCACAGTAAGTGTCAAGTAGTGAAAGGCTAAAAAGACTGATGGAACACTTGAGAGACCTCCAGAAACACAAAATCAATATTTATACTGAATACATAGCCAATCTCAAAACCCACTTATGTGACCTCATTTTGCTGGCATAAAACTGTCTTGTTCCTGAATTCCTGCTTAGCTTTGATTCTCTGTGGATGTGCTCTTCATATATGCATGAATACATCATAACAACAACAGAAAAAAACTGCAGTATTACCATACATTTGTGCACACTGAACACACACACACTCACGTAAGCACACTTTGATTTCTACGATCCTGCACTGTTTGTATTTACCGAGAACATTCTTGCAGGGATGATGAGACTCAGTTTGAGCGAGATTGGTTCATAAATCAGGAGTCATTATTTGTAGCCAAACGTTTCATTTCCATTCCTAATCCAGGAAATGAAAGGTCATCCTAATCTGACATAGGCCTATTTCTGTTTTCATTTAGCCTGAAACGAAGGGGGAAGATTGCTGGGCAGGACAAAAGAGATTGAGGTTTTAACAGCAGCGATCCCGGCTTGCATTTATCAGACTAAAACATCACTGTTGTATCTGACTCCATAGTTAAACTTATCTTCTTTATGCAGCCAGTGACTTTAAACAAAACAGATGAAAGCATTTGGAAGTTGAGAGGCTGTTATTTTTTTTATGCGCCACAGTTAAGTGCTTTAAAAATGGTTACTTTTAAGTAAATTCAACAGGCCTAACGCTAAGTGACAGTCAATTATCTTTAGGGGATAAAAGAATGCAACAATTTACTCCATTCAGACTATGGTGTTAGGTGCTGGCTGTAGGACTGAAGGTAGGCAGAGCTCAGAGCCTCCTTCCTGCTGGCGTTTCCTTAATAGGAACCTTGTCCTGAAGTGCAATGTTTTTACTTTCATTCGCATACTGCAAGATGTCAGAATACAACTTTTGCAAGTCAAGAGAAGAGAAAACGAAGTTTACAGATGTCCGTGAAGACAAGGGTAAAATAAAATGAGTGAAAAATCCCTTTGGCTTCCTCCACATGATCAGGTCCTCACTCATCACAGCAGTAGCTGCCAGAGGTGGAGATGATCACACAGGATAGAGTAAAAAGGGGTTAGTGGGTGACAGTTGAACCAACTGGGGTGACTTTGGGTCTTGATAGCACTAACACAGAGGCCTTCCAAAATCTGCATTCCTCAAGCAATCTCTTCACACCCTGAGAAAGGCAGGTGTAATCCTCTGGATTTACCTGCTGAGACTTTACCTCAGGCAGTGGTGAAGTTGAAGGCAATGGGAAAAAGGCAATGTCCGACCTGGAAGAGCTAGGTGCTGTTTGTTAATTCTTATGGTTTATTGATTTAAACTTGGAGAAAGTTTAACTTTTAAAATCATTTTTTGGTTCGATGACTTATCCTAGCTAGCTTTTGTTGCATGTTAGCTGCAGACAGACACACTATATTTAATCAAGTGTCCAGTGCCGGCCGAATTTGTGTTTTGTAATCCATTTATCCAAATGTTTAATTTTTTATCAGGATCCTGTTTTTCAACATATTTCCAATCTTTGCATTCTAATTTATCTCTAGGTTTTTCTTTGCTTCCCCCTTTTCCCATTTTTGAAAATGTTGGCTCGGTTTTTCCAACACCTAGGGTGTTCTAATAACCGAGTTATTCTTCAGTGGAACAGTAATTAAAATACTCAGTTGTGGTAATTCTCACTTCAACTCTTTCGAGTGGAGAATTCTTGCCTTTGCATCCACAAAAGATTTACTGTTTACAACTCCACTGCTTTTTATGAGGAAAAATACCTAGTGGTATCTTATCCTCCTTTCACACTCACAATCACACTTTTAGATCCACTTTTACGGACTTTTCTAGCATGACCTTAAACACTGTTTCAGCCTTTAAGTCATCCGCTATGGGACTCCGTTGCCCTTAAGAAAAAACACTATGTTTCTTCCTATTTTACCTGATAGTGTCTAGGATTTTCAGGGTTTACTACACGCAATGACCCTCAGTCACTCGCTTTTATTTTTAACGTTAAACTTTCTTACCGCTGTTGTCTTCTCCTTCTTCGCACTGCCATGCCTTCAACCGTCAGAATCCAACAGGTGGGGATGAAGACCAGTCCCGGAAAGGGTCTCAAAGGGCTCCTATGAGTCCACCATGGCCATGGTTTTCCTGGAGTTCACCGCACCTGCTGGAATCCTCGGGTGTGTTGGCATCCGGCTCGAAGGACCTAAACTCCTCCCTCACCGTGTCAAGGTGGTGTTTCAGTGGTCAGTCTGTTTCCGGCTGCCTGAGTGAGCGGACCCCTCTCGTCTGCTTCACTCTGTCTCAGCCTGTCTCAGTCTAGAGTCAGTCTGTTGTGCGAGTCGTTTT
>OMNW01018615.1:0-15081 GCA_900303245.1 Selene dorsalis | reverse complement strand
CCCCCCCTCCTGTTTTAGAAAGTACAAACATTCCTCGCTCTCCATGGTCCGTCATTTGTTAATACTCCCTCTCCCCTCATCAGTGTCCATCAGTAGTCACTGTTCATGTAATAAAACAGCCAGCCCTGTTTGGTTTTGACAGCAGAGGGACACGTTTCAACATTTCAATTCTGGAAAATTGTCTCATCCCTTCCTGGAGGGTTATCAGCAGTAGGATGATAGATGTTGATTAGTCAAGGTTGTGTTGTGAAACTCATGGACTTACAAATTAATTAGAATTGAATTGCAATTATACAAGGACCAATACACTTCTCTTCATTCTACACGCAGTGAGAGCTGGTCGACAAAGCAATCAGGAAGAATCTGGTTGTTTATCAGACTGATGTGCAGAGTAAAGGGTCAGTACACCCAGTTTATTAGGCAACATTTTCTCACTTACCTCTCTGTCAGATATCCTCCTGTCACTAAGGCACACCACCTCTCAAGTAAAAACTAGTTGAAACCATGGAGAAGAGGAAAGACGTGTGATGCATGTGAAGCAGTGGTGCTGATGATGTCATATTTGATGATAAAAACACCACAGACAAAATGTCATATTTATTTTATTGCGTGGGTGTGACTTAATTTGGGGTAAATTAACCTTTAAGTGTTAGCTGAGCAAAATGCAACTGAGAATATGTTGTCTTATAGGCTGTTTACAGGTGTCTCAGTGTTACAAGTCTGTAGTGTTATTATTATTTTGTGAAGTTATTGCAGTCAACATGCATCTCCTCCATGCTTTGTGTTGATTCTATCTGGATGGCCATGCACATAGAATTTACCATGCATACTGTACAATCACATCACTACAAATTGAACTTTGTGTGTTCAATTTCATAACCAAATCATGTCTGCCATTATTTCTGCACACTTGAACTATACAACAAGTAGTTACAATTTAAGTGCTCCCCAAGTAACCCTGATTAAACATATGTGAAACACACTGTAATCTATGTGATAATACCACGTATTACCATAAACCGACTAGGCTCCCTGTGACTGGGCAGGTCGATTCAAACCCGACCTCAAACGTTCACAATATGCAATTAACTAGTAATTAGACAACTCCCATAATCTACATCGCGCTATGTTATTGTGCACGTGTAATTGCATGTTTTCATTGACAGTAAATGCAGCCCGTACTTTTCGGGGTCAGGGCATGTGGTTGTGCAGAAACCAGAGGAAACATCTCTTTTCAAAGTGACAGACAGGAAGAGCCAGTGAAGCTCAATCTGGCAGACACATCACTGTGACAAATTATTGATCTTGGCTTTGTTGTCTCTCCTCATACCAAGGACCTCCTGCTACGGCTGTCTTCTGAAAACGCCCACTGGAGAGGACATTGTGTGAATATTGAATCTTGAAAGCAAGACGGAGGAGAGGAGGAGTCTGTGTCTATCTATATGTGTGTGTGTGTTGAGGGGGCAGTGATTAAAAAAAAAGGAGATGGAGAAAAAAGAGAAAAAGAGTGACTTGGTAATCCTCTCTTTGAGCACTTTGGGCTTTGTGCTTCATTTGTTTACTGAGTTCCCACACTGACTGGGGGGCTGCAGCTTTTCTTCCAGGCTGGAATTAGCATAGCCAGACTTGTAGTCAGATCTGCGTGGCACTTCATATGCAAGTGTGTGTGTGTATGTGCAGTTGAACTGAGGCAGGAGCTTAGCTTATCCTCATCGGCTGGGTCATACCGACTTTCACGAAGTCTTCAAAGTGTGCATGGTTTTATAGAGTCTAATCAAGCATGCTAACCTCTCGGACTGTCTTTCTTTTGCCTGCATTTTGCAATGTAAACCCATCACAGGCTCGTCATGCTTCCACTGTGTGCTGAGTGGGAACAGCGTCTGTGTCAACAGGTTGAGTGCTGCCTACGTGCAGTGGACTTGTTTGGAGGTTGGATTGATTGCATTTACTGTGCACTGGGGAGATTGAGTAACGCATGAGTGCTACGAAAAAACACACGACAGGTGATTAAAATGGCACAAACTGAATAATAATTAGATGGAGAAATATTGTTATATTGTGCATTATGCAATATATTCACATTCAAGTCCTCTTTGGCCGTAATCAGACTCTGTTCAATTCAGGTTCTGCACTTTAAGAGGGAACCTTTGCACACTGTTGCAACAGCTTCAATGATGTGATGGACAGTTCAGACAATACATAAAACCCTGATGCCTGACTACCTACTGTGTCAGAGATGATAGCTTATGATTATGTTTGGTTCACCGACTCTCCTTGCTTTCCTCTGCTTTGGAGAAGGGGGAAAAAACATTTTTCAGCAGACATGGACGACTATTACCGGCCATTATAATTAGGCTACCTGTGACACTCACACTGTCCTGTTAATAGAAACAGATTAATCTACTGTCCCATTGTACTGTAGCCTTTAGTTTACTTGTGCGATGGTGGTAAAAGCAATTGATTTAATTGATTTCACAGCCAAGATATGTAATTTACCCTTATTTCACATCTCTGTTTTCATGCCGGGCTGCCTCTGAAAACAGGATGTTGTGTTTCCTCTAGTTGATTGACAGTTATCTCCAGGGCATATTATGCAGTTAGCAATAACATTTTAATGTAACACTCAGCTGTTTGAAAGGGCAATAACTTGGCTGACATGTTCAAGAGAAAGTTTAAATTAACCCACTACATCTAACCACAGGGTTCGGCTATGATTAGTGAATACAATGGGAGGAGAGATGTTTCATCGAAGAAATGACCTGTTATTAGAGGGATTTGATTAAATTTGATGCACCTAGAGATACTTGTATAACTTTTCTCTCCAACATTGTTTCATGATGTCTATGCGCAGTGCTAACAAATACAAAAAGCCCTCTGTGAAAGAGCAAAGATGTTATCTTAGTGCTGGGCCAGCGTTACTGTAGAGCTCGGCCAGACTGCACAGTGGTATGCTTCTCAAAAAGAATGATATCTGATTAGTCCAAGTCAGAATAGAGGCAGAAGCTGACAAACAAATGGATTTGCTGCGCCTAGAATGTTCTCTGGGGGAGCTGGATGGGCTGAGATACAGAGACGCTGCCTTTGTGTCGGAGCCAGCGTGAAGCATAATAAGACCCTTTGGGGAATGAACCAAACACAGACTGATAGGGACACAAAGGCACACATGCTCATACACTCAGTCAATTTCACAATCTCTCTGCCTCTCTCTCCATCTCTCTTTTTCACCTTAGCTATCTTTCGCTCTTTCTTCCTTGTAAACTGACCTTTACATTACTGCCTACTGCGGCTGGCCTATCATTATGTGTTTTGGCTTTTCAGGGCCTTTGAGTTTCTTGACTCTTGCCAAGTTTATTGTGTCAGCCAAGTGTTGTGTCATACTCCCACAAACAGGACTCGTAGCCCTTTCTATAAGGATATTATTGTGTGTGCGCATGTGTGTGCGTGTGCTCGTACGTGAATATGCGCACGTCTGTGTGTGCTTCACACCCATCATGGCATGAATGGGCCTGCAAATCCTATTCCCTCCCTCTCTTGTTTTCCCTTCTCTATCTCATCTTTTCTGCCTCTTTAATTCCCTCTCTACCTCTGTCCTCCTCTCGTGTTCTGCTAGGAGAGCAGCCGTACAGGGAGTGCGACAATGGAGGTATTAACCAAATGTATATTGAGCTTGCCTGACTCACGCAGTCAATGTGGTGCTTTTACCTCCCTAATACCATGTGAATAGGGCCACTGCTCCCTGAGAAACGCCTCTTTGAGCACTCGGAGTAAGGGGGCCCTTTTACTGCCTCTCATGACCCGGGTCCACGTTTTCTTTGCTGGCCCCATCTCAGTGCACACAGTTCTTCATTTTCATAAGCGCCTAATCTGGATTGGAAGCCTGAGATGGGGACCTCAGCCAGACAAAGGAACTCAGCTCTTTGCCGCGTTCCTCCCTTCCCACCCGTTCGCGCAGAGTCTTTAGCAGCAGTGGCTAATTGTTGTACAGAGAGGAAGAATGATGGGGTGTTGAGCGGGTGTTGCGCTTAACACTGCCCCCAGTGGAATAGGAATGTGACGACGAGGAAGATGAATGAAGACTTGAGAGTCAGATATCAGGAGTCAGGAGAAGAGATACCTTGTAAAAAAAATGATTTATCCACCTCTCACAGTTTATTCATCATTTGATCCAGGTCAGAACGGATCCTGTGATGCTGGCTGATCGTAAAACTTGGTTTGATTCCTCCAGGTTACAATGCATAAGACTTTGGAGCTGGAATGTGTAACAAACTCAGAGTGAAGCTTTGAAGTGTAATGCTGTTGCCCTGGGCTACTTAGCTCCAGGGTCAAATGAGATTAGACCCTTGATCTGTGTTAGTGCCTTCTGATCTGTCGGATCGCAGCGAAGAGGTGTGCGTGTGTGCGTGTCTGTGTGTTTTTGCTGGCATATGTGCATATTGTATGTGTCTGTGTAAAAATATCACTGAATGTTCTGTGTTTTGAGTCCGCATGTGTGAAACGATTTGTATATCTACGGAGTGTTGTGTAATTCAAACCCTGGTTTGCTTCTACATTTTCATGTGTGTGCGAAACACCCATATGTTGGTGTGCTTTCCATAGTGTTCTCCCCCCAGATATGGGTTGTTGGCTAATTAGTAGTGTTGTTAGCTTGATCTGTGTGCTTTGTTTTATGTCTCTGCAAAGTACATTCTCTCTCTCTCTCTTTCTCTTTTTTCTCTGACCATCTCTCTCTCTCTCTCTGTTTCTGTCTCCCTGCTCACTGCCCCGGAACACCTTAATCCAGTGTGAAAGCAATTGGCTCTCTCAGATCTAATCAATAGAGGGCCAGGGCAGTGAGCCAGGGGGAACATCTCTGGCCCCTGCTCAGCTACAATCAATTTAGAACCATCGATTCAGTGATTGAAATACAAAGAGCAGACTTGCTGGACCGTACAGGTGCTTTAGTGTTTGGGCGTGCCAACATGTTATATATCTCCCTGTGTGAGCATTTCTCTGTATTTATGTGTGTTTGTTTGTGTGGGTGCATGTGCGTGTGTGTGTGTGTGTGTGCACGCACGTGTGCATGCCATATGCGTGTGAGCATGTGTGTAAATTTCTTTGTGTGTGTGTGTATATATATGGATAGTATGATTTATTTTCGAGCCATCTGTAGTAAAGTGGGAATGGCATTTAATCTAGCACCTCTGAGACGGAGCCAAGAAAAAAAAAATCACTCCTAATCCAATATGTCCTGCCCAGGGAAGGTGTGTTTTCCAAGGTGTGTGTGTGTGCATGTGTGTGGATGCAAGGTCTTTACATTTGTGTGCACCCAAGGGTTCCTTCCAGTACTCAACACATGTCAAAGTAGGTGTATTCGTACACCCCATGTGTTGACAGATGAATGGTACTGGACGTATTTTTGGATAGATTCACATACAGAGTTTTACAGGCTCTTGCATAGTATTTGCATGGAAATGTATGCAGAGAATGATGTGTGCATGGCTATTGACATGTGAGAGCACACATGATATTTACAGAGATGTGTCTAACTTTCCTCTGCTATGCTTTGCATATGTGTGAATTCATGCATATATGTCAGAGTGCATCATATTAATGACCCGGCTTTTGCAGTTATACTCTGCCATATACATTCATTTGTGCAATTTGTTGCTATGCAGCTACAGCAGCGTATATCATATTTGGCACTGTGTGTAATTGTATTTGATGTAAGCTCCAGTTATGCTGAATGTTACTTGCACATCCATAATCAGCCATAGGTCATCAGCTATAGTCGCTCTGCATTAGTCATAGTCATATGAGTTGTTGTCTTTACCACACTGTGTATATGTTCTGCTGCTCTGCCTGAAGAAAAGAGTCCAGGTTTGGACAGCTCACTTCAAACCTGGACTCGTTTTTCCAAACCTTTATTGTGTGTTAATAATATGGCAACGATAGGAGAGTTCTCAGGGAATAATTGTCCTCCAAGTAATTTTTATATTGTGTGTGATCTGCTGGAACTGATTTGATGATTGACACAAAACATCAGAAATCACATCTCTCTTTCATGTGTCTTGCTCTCAACCTACATACAGTACAACCTCACCCTCTCTCTCTCTCTCCTTTAAACACAAGCAAACACTCTCACTCACACACACACACACACACACACACACACACACCATACCTTTGTCAGGCCTTACCCTCGTGTTAATGGCTTTCTGCCATTTATACTCTTAATCCAGTTTCCCAGGTGTTTTTGTTATGCTTTTCTCCCTAATTCTCTGCTAGACAAGGTGTTGATGTCTTTCACAAAGTCCACAATGTCATGAGGCCTAATGAGAATGTGCCACACACACTCTGTCCTATAAGTCAGCCTCTTCCCTTTGCTCCTGGTTTACTGTGCACTTTGATTAACACTGCAGAGATACAGCGAATACTCTGCCAAGTAAAGCTGAAATTTCTGTAGCTTTAGTTTAATCTTGGTTTTAAAGATTATTATGAGTATGATTCTGATTATTATGATGATGATCAATAATGACACTAAAATATTTTGTACTTTATTGCTTCCTAACCCTCATATTAGAACATTTTATTGATAATTATAGCATTTATAGGAGTCTCATTATAATCCACTGTCAGTATAACTTATTATTAAACAGTTCACTGAAGCTGCTTTGATGCTTAGAAACCTCTGCTCCACCTGGTTACTTCCAGCCGCTCTGCTGGCTTTCTTGTTTTGTTTTGTTTTCCTTTTTTCCTTCAATACCCTGGTCATCCATCAACACCAGTCCATCACTGTCCATCATCTGAATGCAGCACTTCCAGTCCCCATATGTCTGATAACACGCAAAGATGTGAACGTAAGTGTAAAGAGGTCCCACTTGGATGCGCCCCCTCAGGGCACACATACACACACATGCAGTCACACAGAATGAACACATATGTTTGCCAGTTTCATAGCTCAGGGCGTATTGACTAGCGCTGGCTGATAAAGGTCAGTTCTGTCCAGATTTGGACAGGTGAGGTGGGGGCTCCCACACACACACACACATACCTTTTCTGTATGTTAGTGTGTGTCTGTTTGTCTGAAACAGGATACAGTTTTCTGATAAGGTTGTATGGAGGTCATGGGGATGGGAATATGATGTGAATTTAGATGTGCTGTCGACTTGGTTACCGTCAGAGAATTTCATGGCTGCAGGTGCACCGTGTGCCAGCGAGTGGGGTCAGGCTCTGTTCATTCACACGATGCATCTGAATACTTTGATGAACACATCTGTTTGTCTTTGTACAGTATAAACACAATATACTTTCATGCACGTCATTCATCTATTGAGTTTTTTGGTCATGCCTGGGCCTGATGGCCACAGAATCGTTGTTTTTGTATTTATAAAAGCACACCCATCCGGAACTATGAATGGAGCTGTCTCTGTTGGGCAGGACAGATGCATAGTTGCTCTAAACAGCATTTATTATCCAGCCTTTTTTATTCCCCGTTGCCTATTGTCAGTTTTTCGAAATAATAGCTCAGCTGTACTATATGCAATGAGAAATGGCTGCTTTGCACAACACACATATTGTTGGACTCTGCCACCGACAATTTGAGTGACAAGATGCACTCCTGAATGCTTTCTGGCTTTGTTTTGTTCTCACTTCCTCACTTCTCTGTCTCTCCCTTTCTCACACCCTTATTTCCCTGATCCTGGTCACATTTCCTCCCCCACGCTTTATACGTAATTTTCTGCTTTCTCTTTTGATGCAGAGCATTTTATCATTACTTCCCATTAGGTGTAATAGCAGCAGGGGCAATGAACAGGAGACATGCTGGTACAGCTGGAGGAATATCCCGCTGGTGAATGCATAATTGTATTAATCTAGCTATTTTTGAGATAGCTGATGTTATCACCATCTGTGGGTGCAGCGCTGCTCCTGACCACCTCACTGTCACTGTTTTTGCTCACGCCATCCCTCCTCTCCACTGTTCTCCAAACTCACCTTTCCCCCCTCTCGTCCTGTCATCAGTGATGCATTCTGCAGCCCGAGGGCAGCCTCTAAGCTCGCTATTGGATTTCAAAAAGCCAGACTTATGTTTTTTCCTCCCCTCTCCCTGTTGTCATCTACAACCAGATCCACTCCACAGCTAACCTCCGGCCTCTGACTGTGCCTGATAGCCCTCTTGCCATGTGTGAAAATGTCAGCATGAGCTTGACAGGGTACAGGCGCTTCCTACTTGGTCATAGGTTGGCGATGGAAGGGTCTCCTATGGTTACACTCTGTCAGATCATTGGTGGGAAGAGTAGGCAGTGTTCAGCTTTGTGATTCCACCAAGGGTGCTTGTCTTTGCCAGAATATTTTGGTGTAAACATTGTGTTATGTACGCTCAATTAAGAATCAAATTAGGGAATGGTAAACAGTAAAGAGACCTTTGTTTTCAGGTTTTTTATCATTCTACTCCGCTGCTACAGTCAGTCGAGCATAATTACTCACCCCCTTCACAGGCCTCTACACTTATTACCGGGGCCTCAATGCTGAGCCAAGTGACTGGGCATTTTGGGATACATGGGTATTTGAAGCTATTGTTAAACCTTGCTACGATTCGCAAAGCATTTTAACATAAAATTCACTGGTGAGGGAGTGATGAGGGCTTCACAGCTAGATTTGGACGGAGGTAAGGTATTTACCACTGCATTAGCATTCATTATTCTTTCATCAAAATGTAAATATACCATATTATTCAAATACTTTCTGGTTTAATTTCTCCTGACACTACAGTGCTATTTTCCAGGGGCTTTTTGTTTGATACATTATCACTATCACCAGTGTTGCCACTGTTCTAAGTCATTTCCTTTGCTAATGTTGAGATGAATTATGCACTACCACTATTTGTGAAGCCATAAATTGTCATAACAGTTCTTGGTTTTTTCTTGTAAAAAAAAAAAAAAAATCACCAATTTTGTGCCCATCTCAGAAAATATAGTCCAGGTGATGTTAACTCCTCCTGAGAGTCTTGTTTTCCATCACAGAACAAGTCTCCCTGTGACACAAGCACACATGCCTCTTACCACCTCTGTTGACTCACTGTCCGTCTGTTTGGGTCATATTTTGGTGACAGATTTGTAGCTACCAGCAGGTAGGTTGTTTCCTTGAACACAGCTGCCGTGCACCAATCACTCCGGTTTAGAGTTCACTGCCTTTGAATTGAAAAATAGGACAACTGGGACAAATATATTAAAAAAATGAGGGTATGTGTAAAAACTTATTTTGTATTGTAAATAGTTATTTGCCTCTTAATTTCTACACAGAAATGAAAAAAAAAGAATCAGTCCATGGGGACAGATCTTCTTGGCCAAGGGGCTGCATCTGTCAAAATCCTTGTTACTCCACTACAACAACAAAAAGTGCCTCTAATCCTAATTAGTAGCATATATTCAGTCAATATATAATACAGGTTACTATAATGTAAAGCAATTTAACAGAAAGCCCCCACAGACATACAAATTCCACATAAGATTAAAACTTTACTAATGTTTCTCTATGTTAAATAACAAGACTTTTAGTTTGTTTTGTAGCTGCTTCTTGATTATATTAAACTAACAAACAATCAAGTTCCTTGTTTCCTCTGTTGTTCTCTGTGATGAGCGCTAGATTACTCTATTCTGTGGGTTATGTGATGTAATAATGAAACTGCATCACGAAGATACATCTATAGCCCCAAACATCTTGCTTGAAGCCACCTCCCAGATCGCATCCACTTTCTTTTCCAGTCACACATTCGTGAAGAATTGGCAAAAACAAAAAGTCTCGTTTCAAACATGACTCTATTTTAATGCATTAGGCAAAGGTGCACACACAAAAGGTCCCAGTCTTCCTAGATGACTCCAGTGGCTGATAAATGTACAATTCCTACTGAATTGGATTTGATGAATTGTTTGTTTTTCTGTACACTGCTAGTGTCTAATTGTAAATAGTAAATTCCTGGATGAACAAAGCATTTTCTCTCTTTCCCTAATTCTCTCACCTTGATTTATTGTTGACAATCTACTATTTCTCATGAGGTTAAGATCTCCTCATATCAGACCAATAAGCAGGGGGAAAAAAGTAAAAGATTTGAGAGCTGTAAATGTAAATTTTGTTCCTTTGCTGTTGCTCTGCTAAACAATGTCTATCATTGTTGAGCAGAGCAAAGGCAAAGGAGCGAAAAGAGCAAGAGTGGGCATCTTTGACTAACTGCTATAGATTAATTGATCTAGCCATGAAGTTAATGAGCTAGATCCTTTTTAAAAGAGACAAGTGCTGAGACAGAGGAACCTAATGGTCTTGCACAACTTGGAGTGGTAAGAAAGAGAAAGCTATTTATCTTGAAAGATGTACTTAATTCACTTTATGACAGAGTTGCTAGGTAATTGACAGGTCCTGTAATTGTTGATTTTACAGCCTAATTCGGATCATCCTTCTTTGCACACTGTGATGCACTGACTGTTCAACACCAGACACAACAGACGGCTTTTGGTCATAAAATCGAGATAACTGAGTAGACATTTTTCTGAGATTGTGCTGATTTGATTTGACGATGAATATCCTTACACAATCACATCATTGTATCTAAATTGGAAATGTAAGCAGCTTTTGTGTCATCAGTTTGCTATCTGTGTGAATTTAGGTTGATCAAATCAATACTGCAATCATAATGCAATCAAACACTGACAATAAAACGCTCCTTGCTCACGCAACTCCCCCAGACTGATTTCACCCCTCATCAAGTAACTCTGTATCTCAGTCTGTCTTGGCCCTCTCTGTTTTTTCTGTGATAGCTGGCAGTGGGCAGTGAGCCCACTAGTCCCCTGTTAGGTTCTGATTACAGTGTAGATTGTAGTGCAAGCACATGTTACTGCCTGCTGAGCGGCGATATGTTTCGGAGAGCAGTTCTCTCTACTACCTTGCCAGCCAGGATGGATTGGCACAGTGGAGTTTCCTGGAATACCAATGCCACCTCATATTCTCTGTCTGTTCCCTCTGCTCCTCTCTGACCACTCCTTTATCTAAAAGATATGCCCAGTGCCTTGGCACATAGCTGCATCTTCCTGGAAATAAAATTGACCTGAAACCACTGTGCCAGGCGCGATACAGAGCGGCCAGCTGCCAACGCAACATTGAATGATGACGGGGCCTGTGTGGAGCGAAGAGATTATATAGCTCCCTTGATCTGTATCTCGCTCATATTATGCACAGACATGCATACACATGCGCACACATGCACATGCAAACTCATGGATGCGCTCTCAGTAAGGCAGATTTCCCAGTCGGCTGGTCTGTCATTGGCCGGCTGTTCAAAGGGAAACTGTTGGCCAAAAAAATACTGGCTGTGTGGTTACCATGGTAACAGTCTGCCCAGGGGCGTGGGCTGTCTGCTAAATTGTTCGTTGGTTTGTTAAAGCTTAACACACACACACATTTTCACACGCACTTTAATTTTGACAGAACATGTCTTCATATATTCAGTGTCTAGCAGATAACGTGCTCTGTTCATTAGCCTTAGTTGCCAGACTGTGGGATTTCACATCCGTATCAGAAACAGACTATTTTAGAGAAATCACACACAGGCTTATTTATTTTCTTTAGCTGGACACTGTCTCATCTTGTAGTTATTTTACTGCTGCACTGCCCTCTATTGAATCCAGTCCGACATGGTTTTCTTTCTCGCATGATGTTCACATGCATGCAGGGATCAACTGTGATTATCTACTGAATATCACTACATGACTGGATGTCAGATTAGTCTGTTTTTCTCATTTTTCTCCCCATAATGTGTAGGCATTGCCTCCCTCTTCTCACACCAAGACCACACAGCAATATGGCCCACTGTGGAGTTACAAAGCCAGCCTAATTGGTATATCTCTGCTTTCTTTAGGGGGTTTAAGTATTTTTCACTAGGGTTTCTGCAGCATCAGACGTTGCCGAATGAGCTAGAGGACAGGTATGTGAAGATTGAGTGCTGTTTGGACTTAGGCAGCAGAAAGTTAAGAGTTGTATGCGGGTGAATTTATGTGTGTGTGTGTGGGTGGTGGTGGAGGTAGGTGGAGGTGCATGTTTTAGCTTGGTAGAGAGGCTCTGACAGGGCCAGAATGGAGAGATGATTAATGATCAAGGGGGGAGTGTTCAGTGGGAGGAACCGCAGCTCTTAACAAAAGCAGACAAGGTATGCTCCAAACGCTGCACTCTTTCTGCCATCCCTTTATTCCTGAGAAAACCTCTCTGGCCCTCTTTTATTCCGCCGTACATTCTTTCTCTCTGTGAGATTAGGAGGTGATGACAGGGGGTAGTAGTGAATTACACTGGCCAGACTTTGCCAAGTGATGTCACCGCTGCGAACCCTGGATGCCTTCAAGTTGGGAAAAAAAAAAGACCGCACTTGTGAGAAGTTACATACATCGGAGTCCCAGATCTAGGACTGAAATACTTAGTCCCTTTTGACCCGTGTTGGCAGTTTATGAGAAATATGCAAAATTGCACTTGAATCAGTTTCTCTGAATGAATAAATCATAACCCTAAAAGGCAGTTTACCCCGACTTTTAATATCCTGTGGGCATATTCTGATGATTCTGACAAGCCTTTGTTTCAAGCCATGCCTCTGTCTCAAATAATTGTATTGTGTTTTTCAATGACCTTGTGGAGAAATGGAGCACCTGGGTTGGAAAAGCAGCTCATTACGTGGATTGCGGCTGGAAAATGAACAATGACAGAGGAGCGAGACTGAATACCAATAGGCTGTGGCGGTGATTGCCTTTTTGTTTTAAGATGTTGGCTGTCCGGCCACGTTCCACGTCCCCTTTGTCAAACAAACGTTCGTTTTCACCACTGGAGTGATATTCTCAGATTTATCACTTCAGCAATTCTATAGAGGCACGCACTTGGCGCGTACGTAGCCCCCTGTGGTTTGAGTGGGAGTGAGCTGTCTTTCTGAGTGACTGAGCAACAAAATAGCAAAATAGGGGTCAACTGGGGTCTTGACCCAATCATAAGCCTATCTGTATGAGTGTTTGTGAGTGAGTGGGTGTATGCATGACTCAAAAGCCTTTAAAGCCTGTGATCCATCCCATGTGATGGATGAGGGACGGGGTTAAGGGTGTTATTGGGGGGCTGAGAGTTGTACTTAAGGGTCACTGATGCTAACTCACAACTTTGTGCCCTTTTGTTGGTCACGCACCCTCTGTGCAAAGTGTTTTAAAACTGCAGACAGGCAGAGTTGGCATTTCAGAGCTGAAGCTAAGAGAGAGAGAGAGAAAAAAATTACATTTGAATTTCTTAATTCTCTCAAGCTACATTCTGCAGGAAATTGCTGCTTAGATTTCATCAGGGAAATCACTGTTTTACTAAAGAAAATGTCTTAACACAAACCATAGCTTTGATGTGCTCTACTTTAGTGCTAATAGTCAATATTGCAGTGCGGGAGAAAGATTTTAAGAGAGAACTGTCTCATATTACAGAATGGAACTCTCTCTTTTAAATCTCAGATTTATCACATAAGCTCGACTACCTTTCCACATCAACCGCTGCATACGTTTGATTTCATTTCCCACAATTTGCTGCCAAGCCATTTCTGGGGTTTTAAAGGCTCATACATACTTCAGAATGATGCCAAAAGAAAAGTCAGGGGAGGGCTTAGTGTACTGTGACTTTGATTGCGTTTGAGTAGCGAAAGCCATTTCCAAACTCGTCTTGGTTCTAATCCTCTGCAGTTGCTTCCTGCAACTTGTAACTGTACATTTCAGGTTTTTTTTTTTATTATTATAATCTTGCACACACCTGCTGATGCTTGCATGACAAGTTAATATAATTCTTGATCCACTCCATAAATCCCATGTCTCCAATTACCACGGGTTCTTATGGACTCTATACATTTTACAACAGCCCATTCTAAACACGTGCACCTTATGTGGCATAGTGCCAGCGTGCTTCCATGTATGATGTATTGCCAGCAGTGCACACTATATTATATACTCAGCAAGTGCACTGCTTAGTCTAACCTCCGAGCACCAGCTCACAACTCTGCACATGAGACTGGCCCAGATTGCTGATCTTCTCATGTGGCACTCGTCCTAGCCAATCAATACATCACTGTTGTGTAGAAAGAAGATCAAGTGTTTGCTCCAAAATAACTTGAAATGTGCGATATACAAAACTGATTTACATGCTTACGCATCCAGATGGCGATTGTTGTCATTAACCGTAATCTTGAGAGGAAGAGCACCTGCCGGGAAAGTGACTGACAGTGCGGAGATTATCGTCTCATCTCTTCCAGTCAGGGTTGCCGTGCCATTAGGTCATCACAGTTAGACTGTGATGAGTAGCGAGCGGTGATCCACAGCTGCCATGCCGCTGTCAGCTCACTGCAGAGTGAACTTGAGACGGGGAGTGAGAGAAAGACGGGCAAAGTTAACAAGGATTCAAACCTGTCAGTCAATGCGAGAAAGCAACAAGGGGAGGAAAGGTGGAAGAAAAGAGAGAGAGCAATTCATTACCAGTGGGACAGACAAAAAAAGATGTGAGGGCAGAGAAGAAGTAAGAAGGAGAGAACAAATCAAGGGAGAATCCTACAGAGACCACTTGAAAGGAAGGAATGTTTTGTTTCTGCATGCAGCCAGTTCAGTGGTGGGTTATTCTCCCACTGGGGAGACTAATTGCTTGTTGATCTAATGTTCTATCCCCTCCTGTCCCTGAAAACCAACACATTTGATGAGTGATGAGTCTATGTGTTTTTCTTTTCTTTTTCCCCTTCTGCGGGACAGGAACTCCTGGCCTCATCCAATCTAAATATTCACAAATCAGGAGGAAAGACTTTGGGCTTGGTTCCAAGTTCGATGAGGCATAACGTTACTCAGCCCAGTGCTGCCTGCCCTTAGAATGAGACCTCTGAGGGTTTGCAAACATTGTTCACATCACTGTCTCGTTCTCTCTCCCTCTCTCTCTCTGGTTTTGTACATATCTGTTGCTTTCCCCCTCTCGCTCTGTGAGGCAGATCAGTGAGCGTCTAATTAATGAGTTTAATGTTCATGCACATATTATGTGTCCATTAGAGAAAGAGCCTCGGTTCCAAGGTATAAGTTA
>OMNW01018614.1:6029-22399 GCA_900303245.1 Selene dorsalis | reverse complement strand
TCATCACATACACAGCTGAGGACAAAGACTGTGTGTGTGCGACCTGAGTGGAAGTCATCTGAAATCACTAGTGACTCCAGGAGAACTTTTTTTCAATAACCTACTTTGACAAACAAGAAGGTTTTACTTTTTCATGGAACAAAAGAAGCGGGGCAGTAATTATGGTGATTTTCCATCTCAACATTGCAGAACCTGTCGGTGACTTTACAGCTTAATTCATGAATCACCTGGTTTACAAAAGCAACTCTAAACGCCTCAGGTGACCTCCATCAAATTCACGTTTTGTCGAACCATCAACCCCAAACCCAAAGATGTTCAGTTTGCACCTAATTAAACTTCTTTTGGTGTTTTTTGCTTAATATGTATGTTAAAAAATCCCAATTTTAAGTCTTTCCAGAAGCACTGAACACAAAAATGATTACATCAGGTAACACTTGTTATTTAAGCTGTGCTCCCCTTGTATAAACTACCTACTTATTAGCACTGTTGTATGTTGTATGTTTTCGTTTTTAATGTTGTTTAAATATAAAATGTATTTTTACTCTCCTCTGGGAGAAGCCAAAGAAACTTTTCCACCGAGGTGACTAATTAATTAAAATTTCACATTCACCTTTGTGCTTGTTGAGTCATCAATGAATCTACTGATCAAATTATTTTCCAAAAGAAGAGAAAAAAAGAAGATAAACCTTTGTCCACATAACAGAAAATTTAAAACATGTATCACACTTATTCAAGTCAGAGTTGGATCATCTACATGTTGCCACAGACAGATTTTTCAGGGCACTGAAAAGTGTTGGATTTCAACCATACCAGAGGTGTGGATCCTCACATACCGATCATAATGTGTGAGATGAACTTCTGTCAAGCTGGCCAAACAGCTTTGGCCACACACTTAAACACAATGCTGATGAAAAAGTCAGAAGGTTGTTTGGCTGACAGATGTGATGAAAGAAACCACTGGTTTATATTCTTGAAAACATCATAAGACTATAATCTTGTTACAATGCACCAATCAGTAACGATGAGAGATGGCAACAATTTCCCTTTGGGGATTAATAAAGTTCTTCTTATTCTTAAGACGACCTAATATTATACAATCAGTGAGCAGCCACAGTCAGATTAACCCTCACACTGATACTAAACACACCCCATGACAAGGTGGGTTTAAGTGGTAACCCACATATTACCATAACCTACATATTCACATAATTGTGTTGCCTATTCATGTCATTGTAGAGTGACCTCTTGGAGCCTTTTGTTTGAGTGACACATGGTGAAACAACATTAATGCCAGAGCTGATTCACTCAGATATGTGTTTGTTTTGTTTTTTTCCAAAGTGGAGCCGAGGTGAAAATAATTGATTATGAAACACACACACAGACCTTGAGTCTCCTTTAAAGCCTTGTGCTCTGTTGCTCACTTGCAATGTTTTCTTTTCCTCCTCTGTTTGTAAGCAGTCTAACCCGTTTAAAATAAACACACTGGCTAGATGTCAGCTCGTTGGATCGGTTCTGACTTGCAGAAAACTCAGTGAGTGAAAATAAACAGGATACACACATGCATCCAGCTATAATCACAAAAGACACATGATCAAAACATGTTTTTCCTCCAACAAAGATTCCTCAACATGTTCCCCATCACAGCTATTGTCCCTGGTACAAGAGTGTGGGAGGGCTGGTGGAGACTCCTGCATGCTATCGCCACCTACTGGACAATTTGAGGATTTATGGATCATTTTTAAACAAAGGATGCTTCAGAATAACTTTGGGAATCTGTGCATTACTCCAATGATAACATAGATTTTCACATTTCTGATACTGATGTCAGACTTAAAAATATACAGCTAAAAGAGGAAAGGAATTAAAAATGAAAATTATACAAATTCATGCTTAGAAACATCTGGATGTTGACATTTGAGTCCTTCAGAAAATATGTTTCTTTGTTTTAATGTACACTAAAACAGAGGGGAAAATGAACCTGTTTGCAGAGGGGTGACATGGGGAGATGAGGTAATGTCTGATTTAAGAGTCTGCCCATCAGAGCAGTGAGGGCTTCTCAGAACTGAGCTGATGTCATCACCAGTACAACCTGTGCATTGATAATCAATGAGAAAGGGCTGTGTAATTTACTGAAAGCAAGGCTTTCAATACACAAGAGAACAGTTATTGCCACTGTCACTGACGTAATGTGTATATCAGCCCTTTCCTAATTTTTATTCCACACAAAAACAATACAATTTTCAGGACTAAACTTCATGTTTGGAAAAATAGGTGTGGTAATACACTGCAATAAGCTTTGCAGCAACAACTCACAGCACAACACTATCAGAGGAACCAAACAAAGAAAAGCAGCAGCAGCAGTGTAATTTACCTCTGTCAGCTGTTGTTCAACAAAGCCTCTGTACTCCAGTGTGACCAGCTGCTCTTTGGGGCCCTCTGCTGCCAACATCTGGTTTGCAGAACCAAGAACATAGCTGAAAAAGATTTACAAATTCAATACAATACCCCAGTCATATACACCACCCATATAAAGCTCATCACATTCAGTATTAAGTGCTATGGTACTGTGCGTAATTTTCAATTTGGGAACATGACTCACAGTATATCTCATCTTACTTTCAATTCATTATTTAAACCATATGGGGTTTGGCTTTCAGTTGCATATGCCCTTAAACACAACACCACCGTGTTTCTTGCGATATCTCTAAATCTTTTAGATGAGACATTTTGTTATGCTAAGATGACGTCATGAAGAAGAAACTTTTCCTAAATGAGTGTTCTTAAAATTTGAGGCAAGATACTCATGTCCATTTTTCCAAATATATTCAATGAGGAAACTGTTTATATTAAGCGCACCTGCATGATGTTTATTTCATTTACAGGACTACAAACAGTGACACAGCCTCAAAGAAATGTAAACTCGTGCCTGTGTATTCAGATATTACTACTAAAAATCCGGGCCTTGAACATACCTGTCGATGCTCGCTACATCAAAACAGAATGCAAATCTCTTGTAGTCCAGGTTCTTAGGTGTTGATGCATAAACCATTCCAAGCACAGAGTGGCAGCCTTGACAGAACAGATCTGTGACCAGGCTGCAGCGGGAACATTACAAGAAACATGAGCAGAGTATAGCCCAAATCAGACAGCAAGGTGTTACACATTCAATCTGACCAGTAACAAAACAAAGCATCCGTAATTTTGTAAATGAACCAAAGATAAACAGTTTAGTGTAAACTCTTTCCTCTGTATTCAATTATTGCATGTAGTTTTATGAGGCTGATAAAATGAGGTGCTAGTTTGTGGCTTGTAGAGGTGTGGGAGAACATTTTTCTTACCAGAGAGTTTTTTTGCCTGCTTCATACAGACGGGTCTCGTCTCCAATCAAGACGTTGTCAGTCACCCCTAAGACCAAAACATCACAAATGTCAGCACCATAATGCAGCACTGTCTTCATGTGGTAAACTCCAGATGTGTAAATTCTGCACCTCTACAGCTGTTCGTGAATGCATCACTAATGCATCACTAACTCTAATGTTTCAGCTGATGTAGCATTCAGTTTGGGTACAAAAACTGTTTTATGTTTAAAGAGGTCTTTAAAGTAGCCATATGGATAGAACTGCCACGGTATATTCAGTACAATTAATCATTTAATTTTATGTAAGAAGCTGTAGTGTTAATAAACTGTGGTGATAAGCATGTGGTTAATAGTTTAACTCTTATCTTGTTAAAGAGTTGTGCTATGGATGATGATACACTGCAACTGATCATGTCTTTGCAAGTATACAGATTTTTTCTTTCTTAGGTAGTTCAACACGTGACAGCACTTTGTAAAGACAGGTTTAAAGGATACATGGTTAGTGCACAACACTCTCCTTCCTTTGGGGGGAGATTGAAGCAATTTTGTTTGCCTCAAACAGTAAACTTGCAAAAAAGGAAAATTAAAAGAGAAAAAACTTCTATTAAAAAAAAATTGTTCAAAAAGCGAGTGTTCATCTAATATCTCTTATCATAGCACTAGATGATTTGTTGATATAATGTATAATTTATAAAAACTGATACATCTAAGTACATTTTAAATCATTAATATGTTAATAGGGTCACAACCATAGACAACACTACTTACAGGTGTTAGGTGCAGTGACAGTCATTCATGTTTATCAAAATGGGGGGGTTACTAATATCACTATGGAAATACGTAATTATGGCTTTCTGTCGTTTTATGTTGATATGCTTACTTCTCTCTGTATGCTAACATTTACGTTTAAGGCCTTAATCGTTTTTGTTCATATCATTGCAGTCATTTGTTGTTAAGTTCTTTGACAAAATGCTTTTTATTTCTGTAGCAACAAAAGGACAGAAACCATTATAACTCCCATACTCACGCTTCAACTTGATTTGGTTTTGGTCGTCCTCACTTCCATCCCAAGCTAGTGAGTCCCCAACAGGTAGTTTGCATTTCCCGCAGATGAAGACCACAGGTCCGTCATCACCGTCCTCGTCCTCCTCTGCGTGGCCGAACAGCTTCGCTTCCACGGCGGTGGAGTCCACACTGGACGTTTCAAATGTGGTGTTCGCTCGTCTCTGTCGATGCTTTTTCGACTTAGTTTCGACGGCGGTGGATTCAAAGTTGGACTTGTCAAACGCAACACCTATGTTTTTCTGTCGGTGTTTCGCTTTAGCTAACTTTTCTCTAGTCGCCATTTCACCAGTTCCCCCAAAACAAACCGTTTCAAACTTTGGCGCGGGTGGATGACGGTGAGAGTTCACTCCTACGTACTTCCGACTTCGTCTCTCCAACCAGTTGTTTTTTTCTATTTTAACTACTGGCATCAGAACTCGAAGGAACATTAATACATGGATATGTAATTGTATATCTCGGTTTTGCTTAGGACTTATTTGTGGGCTAGATGCAAATATATATGTATAAATATACATTTAATACATTTTATTGTTGCACACTTGATAACTCAAACGTACGGCAAGCCGGATATGTCAATTATGTATGTTGCTTTTATACCCTGTCAGTAAAGGAATATCAACCCTAAACGTGCACGTTCCATGTGTTTCATGCATGCATCTTGACAACCTTATATTAACAGTAAGAGACAGACACAGTAAGACACAGAAAAAATGGAAGTGTTTCGCTGGTTCGTTAAAATTATTATCTTGACCTGTTGTTTATCTTTGATAGGTGAACCAGATAAACGTTGTTTTAAAAAGTGGAAATAACTGTCTTCTATTGCCTATCTTGCTTGAACTCAACTAATCCGTCACCAGTTTTTTGTCTTTTCTAGTTTGTTAATTTTGAAAATATAAATTGTTGTTGTTGCTAAACGTCATAAGGAACCTGTTTTTCATTGGTTGGTAACTAGGAAGTGATTAGCATAATTGTAGGGGCGCGAAACCAAACTGGAATAGTTATCGTTATGTGTGGAGCTGCGTGATCTCTTAAACTTTTGATGAGACTCGTTGTGTTGGAGTTTTGTGTCTTTTTTATTCACAATGTGTGAAAAGATCAAGAAGGTAATGTTTACTGCTTCTCTAACGCGATGTGGCAGATTAAAGCAAGGACTACGGTTGTTGCCTGTTGTTTACCCTCCGGCTCTGTGTGGCTCCTCAGGTGAACAGCTGGCTCGCTGCGGTGTTTGGGGATCAGCCGGTGCCGCAGTTCGAGGTCAACACTCGGACAGTGGACGTCCTGTACCAGCTGGCTGAGTCCAGCCAGGCCCGGTGCAGCGACACGGCTCTGCTCATAGACGACCTGAAGCAGAAAGCATCAGAGTACCAGGCTGATGGTAAGTAGAGGCCGGTGCTCTGAAAGTAACTGCTGGTTAATCGTTCCTGAGGTTTGAGCCACTAAATAAAGCGATCCATGGCGTTATTTCTCAACATGTCCTCATTTAACTTCTATTTAAAGCCTAAACACCTACGCTGTTCTATAGGGGACGAGCTTTGATCATAATTTTAAGTAAATCAAAATGATCAAATCGACATCTTGGTTCCTGGTGACAAGCTGGGGTTATCTTTTACATTAAGTGTTGCTATTAACTCTGCTAAAAATCACTTCTTATTAACATATATCACTGCTGATTATGGAGTTTGCATGTTCTCCCCGTGCATGTATGGATTCTCTCCAAGTACTCCAGCTTCCCACAGACCAAAGACATGCAGGTTAGGTTAACTGGTGACTCTAAATTGCCCATAGGTGTGAATGGTTGTTTGTCTGTATCTGTGACAGACTGGCGACCTGTCCAGGGTGTACCCCGCCTCTCACCCGTGACCCTAGTGAGGATAAGCGGTAGAGAAATTGAATGAATGAATGAATGAACTGCTGATTATGATATGGCAATACTGCATGAAACAAATAAATCCCTTAACACTCAGAATTCATCCCACTGGCCACTGTCTTCTGGCGGGCCACACTTATGTCACTGTCATACATCAGTACTTAGTGGTAAGATTTGTTTTTGTGAGGAAAGTTCCTATTGATCCAAATGAAATCTGTACCAGGGGGAAAAATGTTTACAGCTCATTCACTCTTTGTTAGTAAATTGTATGATAAGGTATGATCGTTTGTGGTTTTTTTTTGTGTTTTGTTTCATTTTCCAGATCACATGGTCAGTAAAATGTTAAATGTTATTAATACTGACAGGAATGGCCAAAACTAAGAATCAGAACCCACGCTCCACAAAGTACTGACGGCATGTTGGTGCTTTCTCCATCCAGGTGCTCATCTCCAGGATGTTCTTCTACAAGGTGTTGGCCTGTCCTGTGCAGGCCTGTCAAAGCCTGCTGCTGACTACCTGTCTGCTTTAGTGGACAATGCCATGGTGCTCGGAGTGAGAGACACATCACTGGGCAGGTAATGTCTTGTTACACTGTTAATATCAGTTTTCTTGTTCATCAGTCTCCCTGAGGAATGACATGACAACTAGGAGAGGAAAGGAGTCATCTTTTTTCATTTCTTGCGTAGCTTTATGCCGGCAGTGAACAACCTCACCAACGAACTCCTGGAAGCAGAGAAGTCAAACAGAAAACTTGAGAGGGAGCTCAGAGCGCTCAGAAAAAGACTCGGTGCTACTCTGGTGCTGCGGGGCAACTTACAGGAGTAAGAACACGAATGCAGCCGTGCTGATGCATTATGTGATTCTTTGAGTTTTTATCATTATCACGGTAAACACAAATAAACATCCCTGGGCTTTTACTCACTGTATGAACACACATGCCAAAAGTTATAACAGAACAGATATAACATTTGCTGCTACAGACTTGTTCTTCGTCTTTACTCTCTGCTCTAATGATCCTCAGGGACATCAATAAAACAGTTAAATCTCAAGCGGTGGAGAGTGCTAAGGCAGAGGAGAGACTGCTCAACATGGATTTTGTGAGAGCAAAATCTAAAGAGCTCAGCAACCGACGGGAGAGAGCAGAGGTAAGTTGTTCTGTATCTGTAATAGCTGCATAGTGCTTGGTAAGGAGTTGGTACATTACACAATGTTCTGTTACTGAAATGCCAAAGAGGGAAATGGTTGTATTATTTCATCCATTTTGGTGTTTTAGTGGGGCGGTCATGCTGGGTGAGAAGACTGAACAAAATGTTTCTAATATCACGTTGCTATGCAGCTGGAAGAGGCATAAATTATTGATGTTCTCTGCCTCCAATTAAAGAAAAATCAAACTAGCAATGGCATAAAAGTAATCAATTAGAAGGGTGGAAGGTGGAGGGGATTAGGAGAGTGTCTAACAACTGGGAGGAAGAGAAACTTTGCCAAAAGTAAGTAAAGAAATGAAAAGGTTTGCTGACTGACAGAATGTTTTCTGACCTGGATATAATGTGGGAATCAAGTTACGGCCTCTGGTTTAGAAAACAAAGATGATGCCAACGTGTGACGCCCTTCGTATCATTGTCGGGAGAACCCAGGATTTCATAATATCACTGTTGTGCCAGAGCGCTGACGTGGAGCTTTATCAGGTTTTATCGATCCTACAGGCTCAACTTGTATCCAGGAACATGGACAAGTCTATCACCCACCAGGCCGTTGTGCAGCTCTCTGAGGTATTTAAGCTTGTACACATGCATCACCATCATCACCATGGAAATGAAAACGCTGGACCGCTTTTGTGCTTTCAGGGTTTAAAACGTGTCATCTTATTTGTCCTCTCTGCAGGAAGTCACCACACTGAAACAAGAAATAATCCCCCTGGCAAAGAAGCTGGAGCCGTACATGGACCTGAGCCCAGTATGTTTGTTTTCAGTGGTGTTTCACATCGTTCCCTCTTCTTCTCTCAGAATCCTGTGTTTTATTTACATCCATGAACACTGAACTAATCTTCACATCTAAGGAAACAACCTGTTTGTTGCTCTATTTGGTTTTACTGACTGTTTTCCCCTCTAAACCACAACAGAATCCGTCTCTTGCTGTAGTGAAGATAGAGGAAGCAAAAAGAGAATTGGTGAGTATCTATGTAGTCCATTTGTGAACAAACAATATATGGATGCTCACTGCTTTATCTGAATGCAACTGTGTTTCCTTACTTACAGGCTGCCCTCGATTCCCAGTTTGAGATGAATGTGGATTTCAAGTAAAAATGTTCTGTTATATTAAAATCCTCTCTTTTTTTTCTCTTTGACCAATAAATTATATTAAAGTTATTTCGTATGTGCCTGTCCAACTCACAGACCCTCAGTGTCAGCTTCTAAACGTCTTACTGTTGTGCTGCTGTATTTGTTACATTTATATGAGACCATCAGATTCTCAATTTTTCAAATTACAGCTCATCCTCAAACGTTCCTTTTTTCTGTTCTCTTCTTAAATCTCTAAAATCTGTTAAGTTAGCTTTTGAAAACATGCACAGTTGCTTTCGGTGTAGTTCCTACAGTTAAATGAGTGTCAGGAAAAAAAAGAACCACCTCTGCCAAACTGATTCTCTTTATCTCTACGAAACATCATCAACACTAATCAAGTGTTTTGTCTTGGTCACTGCGGCTCATTCAAGTGGTCATGTTGTAATGTGGTTGAATAAGTTTGTCATCGTGTCATAATATTTTCTTTGATCAAGTTTATTTCTTAAATTTACTTAAAAAAAATCCATTGGGTAATTTCTGTGGGTTTACATACACACTGTACTGGAGGGCCTTTCTCACCGTATCTCGTAACATGACTCTAATCATGTTATGAGTACATTTACTCCCGTGTAATTTACCTTCCTGTTTAACCTATATGTCTGAGGGTCGTCTCAAAAAACAAAGTCCAGGAAATTTTTTCCGTTTGACAACAAAATTCCAGCGGCTTTGGAAGGATAACAGCACATGAAAGGCTTTTTTGTGGAGCCACTCCCTGTGCGCCTAAAGCTAAAGTACAGCAAATGGAGGAAGGGGGGTGTCTGCTGTCCAGTTTGTATGCAAAATGTCACCTCTCAATTCCTCCCCCCTGCCCGTCTCCTGTGAGTGTAGAGACCCCAACGTCTCCGTCAGCTTGACTGTTGTAGGTCTGACATGGAGATTGACCCGTTACCATGGAGTGGGTCATGGATGTGGGCCGGGGAGCTGTTTTACCCAGTAGGCCCCCCTGTTTCATTCAAACACACCACGGGCTGGGACATGAGCAGTTTTTGAAAAGACGCAGAATCAAAATATTGTTCACTTGAAACTTGATTCTTGTGGATTACAAATGACAAAAGTGAAAAGTGCTGACCTAGTATTTTACTATAGATAGATAAATAGATGAATATCAACAATAAAAGCCTCTTAAGTTTATTTGAACAGGTTATTATCAGATCAATGACATATTTCAGTGCAGTGAAGGAAACAAATCCTCTTTAATCCCAAATAAGTTACATTTCAGGAAATGAAAGTGAGGGATGAACAGAGTGAGAGCATTTCTGCCATAATCCAGAAAGTAAACATGTGCCTCATGCGTGGGTGGGTGGGCGCTGCCAGTGCGTCATACCATTGAGCGCGTCGCCCCTCTCCGCTTTAAAATAGTTTGGATGTGCCACGCCCACTCTATAATTCACACTCAGCTGTTACTGGAAGACGAGTTTAGTTTCCACACGCGTCCATTCACAAATCTGCGCCGTGGAGCTGCAGGACAGTCGGACTGGGACTCATCATCATCATCACCATCATCATCATCACCACCGCCATCATCACCACGCGTCACATTAATCAGCTGTCTCTCACTTTTGAACAACTTGTTGCGCAGCTGCTATTTCTCCCCTGCGGTGCATCGCCGCTGTTATTTGGCAGTAAACAGTCGCTGCTTTGTGTTGCTGTGATATTTTCCTCGCACGTGAACGACCCACGTTTCGTCAGAGATGTGTCTTGGCCCGCGGACTCATTTCACCTTTCCGCGTGAGTCTTCTTCTTCTCCATGTGAAGTCCTGGAGCCTGCGCTGATGTCTGGAGTCTGGTCCTGAATATGAGCCCAGAGCCGGGGGATGCGTCCCAGTCACGGACCAGACTGGAGCCACAGCCTCCTCTACCTGACTCTGCTGCTGTGGAGCAGGCGCGTGAACGCACTGGCTGACTTCTCAAGTAAGATGATGATGGTGATTATGATGATGGTGGTGTGATGGGGGGAGGAGGAGGAGGTTGATGTTGTGAGTGGTCTTACTTTAGTGAGCCATGTTTCTGCAGATGATGGGTCTGTATAATACAGGATATATGCTGGTTACAGTCAGTGTTCTTAAAACATCATCCATGTGTCCCCAAGATCCAATTTAAGATTTGGCATGGAGCAGCACAGCAGTCTGACATGCCATGATGATACAGTGTGAAGGGTGCAATATATGTCTGTCACTGTAGATCCTGTTATGGATATAGAAATGTGTGCACTGGTGTAGGGGACTGAGGGTTATCTAAACTGATCGGTTCAGTCACAAGTCACTTGTGCAAGATTCGTCCTCTGTAAAAGAAATAGTGTAAATGTCACAAGATAAAACTGACTTTGAATCAGATGTAACTTAATCACATCAGCGTGCCACACAACAAAGGTGGGTCGCATTAGGTTGGAGTGCCAGTTGGCAGAATCTGCCACCCAGGAAAGAGGACTGGCAGTCAGGCCGCACTTTGATGGGTGAGTTTTCAGAGCAACATGAGACAACTAACAGAGCTGCAAGGAGGCCAAACGATCTGATCCCAAACCCAGATGAAACAGACTAGGTAAAAAAAAAAACAAAGTCAAGTTGCTTCAAAGTTAAAATCCTTTTTCATTAAGTTTTCTGTTGTTTCTGTTTCTGCTGCTCCTGTCCACAATAAGAGGCCTAGTGGGCTGTCCCTGGAAACACACACTCACTCAGATGTTCCTTTGGTTATATGATGAAGTGGATTTTAAGTTGTACTCCATCTGTTTGGTATTGCTCCTCTGTTGAGTTAAGGGACCCACAAAGAATCAGATTTAAAACTTAGTGGTGAAGATAAACAAAAGATTAAAAATAGGTCTCATCCACCACCTTTTATAAGTCTTTAGGCAGCTCCCTCCAGAGCCACAGTAAAGCCCTGTTTTCACCATGACTGAACTGGACTACACAGAACTCCCTTGCAACACAAAAATAGGCAAAGAGGAGTGATTTGTGTGGAGCTACGGTCTCGGTACATGCCGGCTTGTGGCAGGCATACACTCCACCCACCTGCCAGTCAAAGCAGCACACCCTCAATTATGCAGAACCTTTGAGTTTTTAAAGACTTTATATCAGGAATGTCCAAACTATTCCACAAAGGGCCGAGTGGCTGCAGGTTTTCTTTCCAACCAAGCAGCAGCACACCAGACATGACTCAGTTAATCAACTGATCTCAGTCTTCAGACAGTTGATTGGTCAAACTGTGTGTTCTTGACTGGTTGGAACAAAAACCTGCAGCCGCACGGCCCTTTGTGGAATAGTTTGGACATGCCTGCTTTATGTGAATGAGTGAGTTGTATGATAATTCAACCCTTCCCTGTAAGGTCATCATGAAGGAGGAAAATTAGCTGTAGAAACAAAACCAAACTGTAAACATGTTTATTTTCTATAAAGTTGGTCAATGGTCGCTTTTGGAACCAGCCTCAACGTTGGTTTTCACAGGTCCTCCTCATATTAGGACAAGTAAACACAACTTAATGTAAAGAATTGGTGGAGTGTCCCTTTAAAGCAGGCATCTCAGACCGATTCCACAAAAGGCCGGTGTGGCTGAAAGTTTCTGTTCCAACCAATCAAGAACACACAGTTTGACCAATCAACTGTCTAAAGACTGAGATCAGTTGATTAACTGAGTCAAGTCTGGTGCCTGGTCAAGTCCGACCTTTTGTGGTATCGGTCTGAGATGCCTGCTGTAAATGCGCCGTCTACTGGACTGAATGTGTATTAGGGCCTAACCAGTGTCCTGTGTGTAGCAGACTACCTGTCCAGGATCATCACCAGTCACTCTGCTCACGCCTGTGACGGACACCCTCTGCGCCTCCACTGCCCACGTCACTCCACCATCTCCATCCAGTCGGCCTTCTACGGGGGCAGCCACTCATGGCAGTGCAAAACAGACCTGGACCCTCCACCCAGAACCCACAATCACAGCTGCTCCGCTTTTACTGCTCTACAGGTGCGTTTTTTTATGGGATATACAGCACTTTCACTCTCACTGGGTCATTGTGACAGGGTGGGTGGGTGTTCACCAGTTTCAGCTGATTTATTTGAGTGGTTTTCTCCCCCATGTGTGTTTTATATTATAGTGAACACGCCACCCTAAGGTTACCAAGTCATATAGATTTATGAAGGCACAGCTCACTCTCCCCCATTTGTTAGATTATCTCATTAGCTCAGTGTGGGTTGTGGCACCACTTCCTGTTTACTGGTAAATGCTTCTTGACCCTGGTGTTTGCTCTGCAGAAGCTGCTGTCTGAGTGTCAGAGCTACAGAGACTGCCAGCTACCTGTCAATCATCTGCTGTTTGGGAAGGACCCCTGTCCCGGCACGACCAAATACCTCCATGTGAACTACAAGTGTAAACCCAGTGAGTTTAGCAGCTCAGCTTCCATGTGTTCCTCCCTGTTATACCTCCCCTCAGTCTCCATTGTTTCTTCATCAGTTTCTTTCACACTTACACTGGGGGGTGGGCGTGGACACAGCTACACACAAAAATCCCACCGTGCCTACATGTTTCCCTCTTCACTCAGCTGAACACAAAAGACATGTGGCATGTGAGGGGGAGACCATGGTCCTGCGCTGCAAGCCCCCCAGGGTGCTCAACATCTACGCAGCTGTCTATGGCAGAGGTCTAGGAGAGAGTGACACCTGCCCCTCACACCTGACGAGACCACCCCCATTTGGTGAGTCAACGGGATGTTCAGTTTTTCTCACATGGTGGTGACTAAGAGACGATGAACCCAAGAATAATAATAAGTGTTTACGCTGAAAATCTGTGTTATCTTAACACTTTACACAGAGAAAGAGGAAGTTAAGCTTCATTGTTAATTAGCTTAAGTATTACTTTGCATTAATTTGAAAAAGGAATCAGTTTAAAGGTGCAACATAAAGCACTTTGATATATTTTCTCTTGGTGTTTCACATTATATTATGATATTTATATCACATTATATTTCACATTTCATTAATCCATATCATAAAGGACATGTATTGGAATACTTTGTGTTGAAACAAAATTCCCCATTTGCTATTTACTGCACTGTATTTACTCTCCTCCATTTTAATTCAATGTAAAACCTAAGCACTGTATGCACACATAAATATACATGGTACTGACATTATAGTTAAATATATATCAAGAATGCCATAATGTGCTCATGATAATTCACTTCTCACTATAGAGTGAACTATTAGTCTCTAGCACAGAGAGCTGTGAATGAGTAAATGAGTGAACTCAGACAGAGCCAGAGGCCTTTTTCTCAGCTCATAATATAACCTGCAGGCAAAGCACAGGTGTTACTAATAAAACATTACAATGGTCTGTTCTGTTCAAGCATCCCAGTGTGACAGTGAGCCAGCATGCACAACACCAGGACCCTGAAACCAAATGATGCTGAACAGCAGTCTGCCACCATCAATGTTTATCAGCTACAGCTGTGTTTTTCCCGTTGTAACATCTCATCTCTGGGACACGAGTGAATGTCCTCAGGGTCGGTCTTTGCGCTGAAATCAGAAATTCTCCCCACAGCACAGAGTTGTGGGGATTCGATGGGGAAATGTAGTTTTAATAAAATAGAAATAAAGGCATACACTATAGTAGATGCATTTACTTGTGGCATGCTGCAGCAGAAAACACAGAGGTGTAACTAGTGACAATAATGGCTGCATTACAATCAGGTGGGTCCCTGCCATCAGTAATATAACTGGCTGCACCTGTGCTTCTCCTGCTGAGACAGGTCAGAGTGTCTTCTGTGGAAAAGCTTGGCCTGAACCTTGTCATTAATTCTGCAAAATGAGATCAATTTTACAATGAGCTGACACAGTGCCTGAACATATTGTGACTAATCTTCTTTTAATGATTTTGTTTTTGTTTTAATATCTTGAAAATAAAATGGTGCCAACAGTGGATCCTGGCTGAGTCATCACAACATGAATAAAACAGGATCATAATATTGGAATTAATGTGAAGGTCGCTCTGCAAGAGCTTGATTTAATGGGCAGATGCAGCATGAACTTCATTTTATAGTCTGATGTGGTTGATTGATTGTTTATTGAAGCAGTGCGGTTGATTTTACTGTCGTGCGTTGATTTATTTTGGTGGTGTGTTAAACTAAAACCCATGAATCAATCTCTGTCTTGCTCCTGCACTCGTTCTATGAGTAGGCATACAGTACATGCGTGTGAGTGTGAGTGTGAAACCTAAAGGTAGCCTACCAGCAGACAGGTGCATCTTGTGTGTGCTATGAATTACAATCCAGCTGGAGTCACTGCTTCAGAATAAGCAAAAAAACATGACGCTGTTGAACACAGATGCAGTGAGTTAACTATTTGCTTTGCTTAGGAAAAACACACACACACACACACACACGGACACACACACACACACCAGATGGCTGCCAAAAGAAAAGGTGATTTCATTTTAGTTAAACTCCAACCAATCTATTGCAGCTGTGATCGTTGGACACACACTAACAGAAAAATGTCTCATTGTTTGACTTCACAGAGTGTCTCAACCACGAGGCTGTGCACCCCGTGTCCAAGTCCTGCTACAGCAAACATAAGTGTGTTGTTGCCGTCAGCAACCAGACCTTTAGGGACCCCTGCTTTCCAGGAACCAGGAAGTACCTCAGCGTGGTCTATTCTTGTGGTAGGACTCTTTGTGCTTCCTCATTCACAAAATATAATTACAGGCTTTGTGATGAATAAGAGAGTGGTCTCAAAATAGGACCATGTCTGGTTTTTTGTTTGTTTGTTTGTTTGTGTTTTTCCCCTTTAGTCATTATCAGACAGCTCCCACAGTTAACGCGTAGTTTCATATTGTGAATTCTTATCTTCTCATCTAAGCCATCAGATTTTCTTCTGGTATCACACCCAATAACACTGTTAAGCAGAGAATGTTAAGACTGTGAGCTCAGATTTGACATCCTGGTAAACTTCCTGTAATTGGCACAAAAGCCAGTGAGGTCATCCAGCAACATTGTTCGTGAATCATAATTTGGAGAAGTGACTTTAGCCGGGCGGCGGAGGGAATTCTTCTGACTGGCTCTGCCGTCTCTATCTGCCACTAAACAATGTGTGTTAACCTTGTAGACTGATGATAAACAAAGCAGGGCAGGAACTATTCATAATGTGAGAGTGGATGTGGGAAGTGGTGCACAGCTGAATGGTCTGAGTCTTTCTCAGCAGTAAAATCACACTGTGTCCTCTGTCTTTCCTCCAACAGTACCACTGACTTTACTGAAGGAGGCTGACCCCAGTGCATTCAGCTCCACCTCATCTCCCACTGTGTCCACACACAGAGGTAACACCATGTCATCTGCTGTCAGGCCAGATGCTGTCTGCACTCTTTTATCTCAACAGGCTGCTGCAAGCACAACCAAACAGGAAGTGCTTCTCAACTCAAAACATTAGGCTCCATTCAAATAATTTAACTGATTACATGAAATCGCTGTGAATAATCACAATGGATATTTTTCAGTGCATTAATATAGAATGAGCACAAAGGAAATATACTTATATTCAAATACTATCGTTTGATTTTGTTTACATTGTTTTAACTTTGAACACAGATTCTCTCCTGTCAGCGTGAGGTTTCCAACAAAATTCACTCTCTCTTGAAAGCCATATTTCTTATATGCACTAACAGTAATAATAACCAAAGCCAGGCCTATAATATTTTAGTGCCAGTTTAATTCCAAAACCAGCAAGGCCAGTAATATCAGCAATAAATGCACTACACTATTATAAAT
>OMNW01018613.1:0-16347 GCA_900303245.1 Selene dorsalis | reverse complement strand
GAAGGGAGGGATGGAGTGGAGAGGAGGCGGAGGGAAGCAGCCCTCCTGTCTATCCCTCAGATTTAATTAACGGCCCACTCCGGTGCAAAGACGACCCGGCAAGCCTGCTTCCCTTTCCTCCTGACCCACACACACACAAACATACGGAGCCGTCCGCCGCCATAGCTGCCGCCTGCCCTCCCCTGATACCACCACCGCACTCATTCATCTCTCATCCCTCTGTCTCTCTCTCTCCAAATGTTTCCTCCATCACTGTATCTCTGTTTTTCCCTGTTGCAGTTTTTTTTCCTTCCTTGCTTTGTGTGTTCTTTAATTTCTCTCTTGTCTCTCCGATTGTCTACATCCATAGCTCATTGCTAGACCTTTAACACTTTTGGAGGGTAAGTCAAATATGGGTGTGTGTGGCAGAACAGAGTAAGACAATAACATTGACAGTAAGCTGCGTTTATCATCTTATTCATCTCAAGTCAAATAAGCCACTGCTCTAAAGCTTCATACACATTACGCCCACCTATGCATTTGGATGTAAATATCAACCTGTTCTGATTTTGTGTGGGCATGCATCTGTATAACTAAGTGCTTTTTGTGTGTAATTGTGTGTTTGTGAGTGTGTGTGTGTGCGTCTAATTTCACTGGCAGACAGAATTAGAGCCAGTGGCTGATCGGATTGGACTTGTTTACAGACACGGAGCGAGCCGCTTAGGCAGCCTGTTAAATCTCCCTTTAATGCTCAAACGGACAAATTTTAGGGTCCTAGACCCCCTCCAGTGAAGGCCACACTGTGCTCACCCCCCCTCCATCACTACCCCCAATCCACCTCCTTTTCCTTGTCTTTCTCCATTAAGACAAAGACTCAATGCACTGATTTCTCCATTAAGTTTAGCAGCTGATTAGTCCAGTATTTGGGTGGAAATCCATCCCAAACTGGGGTCTTAGACATTGGCTGGGGTGGCTGTTGAGCAGTCTAATACCCTTCACCTTCCACCCACCCCGCCTGATATCACAGGCACCGTATGGACAATTAATCTGGCAGACAGAGGAGATGAGCGCACAGAGAGAGAGGGTGTGGAGGTGTTGGGTCTGGGCTGATTATGCCTCTTGCTGTGCCTCTGGCTAATGGGATAAGAAGGGACAGGGTTGAACCCCGGGCAACACTAGAGCAAAGGTATGGCCTTCACTGATAAAAGGGCAACTCGTTCTTTAATTAGGGATAAACGTTTTGGTTTAAATGTGTGGATTAAGATTTTCTGATGGATGTTTTCAATACAGTTCAATCATTTTCACAGTCAGTATTTTAGATATACATTTTTTCCTACGGGCAAACGTCAGCATAGACATTAGGAAAAAAAAACTTAGTTAACAAGATGCTAGTTGCTGTGAAAATAGTTTAGGCCTGTTGCCACTGATCACTCCTTGTTTGGATGTAGTAAACTACACAAACATGTGTGTACAGTTTAACGGTGACAACAAACCCAGTGCGGTAGAAACATCCACTACACTAGGTTGATTGCAGAATAGTGATATCCACAGAGGCTGTTTTACAACCATATGTCTTTGATGGCTGCACAATATCCTCATACAAACTACTTGACAAATAAATGGGATTAAATGCTGTCTATGCTCTGTCTGTAAGCTGTAACAAAAGCTCTTAGCTTAGCATACGCACACCATGGTTCCTCTGCTCACATGAAAATGGATTAATGGCAAACAAAGCTATTTATTCAGAGGTAATTTAAAACAGGGGGTTTAACAAAAATCCTGGAGTGCGACAGGGAATGTGGGAAGAACATTAAGTAATCAACTTGAGAGCGACCTTCAGGAATGAGTAATAAGCTTATGTTAAATTCCTCCAATCACACAAATTAGAGTAAATTAAATGGGTAATGGAACGTTTACACATGTTACAAGAGATGAATAGGCAAAGATATATCGTCAGTCTGGGTGCAACGGAAGAGGGAAGAAAGAAGACATTCTAAACTCTGCCTGTATTACACACACACACACACACACACACACACACGCTAACAATCCTTTAACGAAACAAACACACACACAAAGCATCACTGGGGGTCCTACCTGTGTGTCCAGTACTGGTGTTGTGATCAGAGGCTGACTGGCCCTCGGGCATGCCGTGCTGTCTGGTGTGGTGCAGGTTGGAGATGATCGTAGAGAGGTCACTGTCACGACTAACACACAAATACACACACACACACAAACAGAAAGAAAGGAAACAGATGATAAACGTTACTAAGAGCACCTCTAAACAAATGTAATTACACACTGACATCCACACCAGCCTGTGATAAAGCAGCAGTGCATACATTGGTGCTATTTCACACACTACTTACAACAGAAATCCTTCACACAGACACACCTGTCCCCTCTGAAATACATACCTCCACACAGACTCGCCAGCCACAAGTGTCTGTCCTGTAAAGTGGCTCTTAGCTCTGAGGTGTGTAATACACTCTGACAGACTACCGCATCCAGCACTTTTGGGCCTCATCCCTACTCATCTTCCACACTAAGATGTATTAACGAACATATTCACAACTCATAAGTAGTTTAGCAGCTTAAAACCTGATTATGGCTCTTTTTAAACTGCAGCCGCCAACAGCTGTTTTAGAAAAATACGGCAATTGATTAATGTGAAAATGCATGATGAATGCTTAAGTTAAAATATCAATCAAGCCTTAAACTTACTAGGAGTGTAATATTTCTGAGACAACACAATGAATCTGTGATACATTGCACTGTCAGGTGAAAACAATGGTCTTCTTTTCTGTGATCATCATTGCCTACACTTCAACACAAGGTCCTTAATGACAAAACTGTTCACAAGACTCTCTCATACACCCTGTCCTGCCCTTCAACACCCACAGGAGGAGCAGGAGGAGGGTTTACAGATAATGCGTAGATCTGGTTGGAGCCACTCTGCCCTTCCAAATGCCCCACCAGTCGCCTTTCTAACCACCCCACACCACTGCACCCACACAACTGTGTCATGGAGGTATTTCATTTGCAATCTGATTACCATCCTGATCGCATTAAATGGCATAATGATGGGAAATAGGCGCTTAGCGTTTGAGGGGAGTATAGCAGCCGTGCAGTTCAAGTGTAGTCACAGAGTAATGGCAAACAGCTTGTGTGGTAGAGGAGGTGGAGGGCTGAATATTCTTTGTTTACAGTCTACATATCATTTACTGTTAAATGACCGTGACATACATGGAACAAAGAGGAGCGCTCCAGAGCCCAAGAGAATGGGACAGTTCTTGTAAGTTGTCACTTTGTCCACAAAAAACCTAAATACATGCAGCATTTAGATATGCCAGCCTGATGGTAGCAGCATCCCCTAGTGTCAGCAGAAATCTACTTTATAGGCTTAACTGGCAACTTTATTAAAAGCAGAATCATCTCCGAAGGGGGTCTGGTATGACACGGCAAGCACAGTTTATGGGACAAAAGCGGTGAATGGTTCTTAGCTGCCACCACTATGACGAGGCCACACTGTTTGTGGCTGCTGGATTTGGGTTTTTACAGTCCCATGATTACAGGCTCCTGCTGTAATGTCAGGCTGTCGGTCGCCAAGCTGTTTTCCACACGCTAACAGAAAAAATGAAGGGGTAGAGGGCCTAATGCTGGCCATGCTGGCTTCACCAGTCACCTTTCAGTCACAGAGTACCAGTGACTCAGAAAACAGTTTCAGACAAAACAGTCCCCACTGGTTGCTAAGCAAGGAGATGTCTGATTGGACTACAACTGCAAATTCTTTAGACTAATGATAGACTTCTTTTTTAGAGAGCATCTTGCTAAAATTGGTAGCTATCTGCTTCTGAGTGTCCAATCATTTTCTTCAGAAAGTAAATGAGACGCAGGGAAGGTTTTGTAATTGTGCTTAAAGTCATATAATAATGTATCCGCTTCACCCGGTGACTCCAACAAAACACATATCACACAGTTCGAGTTTCTCTCCACTGTGGGCAACTGCAGCCAAATCCATCAATCAGCTGGCAGCGTTGGAACACCTCCCTCTGTCCATCATTTAAAGTGATCGTGATAATGCTATCCTGAACTTCTTAGAGAGGTGATGGGGTTATTATCCTGTGGCAAAGTGGCCGCTCTAAGCCATGAATGGCAAGGACACTGTTAGTGGGGTAATTAGCGCACTTTTCCTGAGCTGTCCCGCCTCGGCTTGAGCTAATGAGGGCCTAGTACTATCCGCACCCACCTCTGCCCTCCCTTAAACCTTCCACCCCTCTTGTTCCGTGGGTAGAGGCAAGGTCATGCTCAAGCCATGGAAGATGGAGAGGGGGGCGGGGACCGCTTTTAAAACCCAGTCACCTGAGTCAGCGCTCCCTAAGGAGCTCCTGAGGCCAGTGTTAGCTGCGGTGGACGAGGGCCTCGGAGCGGATCGTGGGGGGTTATATTGTGGCTGCTGGGTCTGATAGCTAAGAAGGACATGAGCTGCTTTCTTATCACCCAGGCGCATGCCAGAGACAATCATCTCATCCTCAGCTCATCCCTACACTGGTCAATACTGTCCCTTCATCCCCGGCCATAGGACAGACACACTGACCCAGACACTGGGATAAGTAATATGTGTTACCTCATGGATATCTGTCCAACATCACAAACTCTGTTTCTATTTCTATTTCCTTTTTTTCTATGAAGTCATATTTTTTTCTAAATACCAGTGCTATACATGCATTTAGATGTTGATATCAAAACACTAAATTATTCATTTCCTTAGTTGTTTTTTTTTAAACAACTGCACCTGTTATGAATAAAGAGGTTTGCCCTGATTTAGGTCGGGAGATGCCTGGTCCAGAAATTTCAAACTTAAAGATCCCCTAATGTCTCCTGTTTATATGTTGCAATGTGGTATGGACTACTTTTATTCTCACATAATGTTGCTTGTTTCTTGAATAAAAAATGAAAACAAAATGAAAATTAAACAAAAACAAAAAAAAACCTGGACAAACCGGACAATATTCCTGAAAGTTCATTAACTTAATCTGACAGATCATTTGCCTGAGGCTTTTTCTTCTCTTTCTTTTGTTCAGGAAGCCTGTGCCCTCTTCTACCATCAGAGTAGGCATAACTATTCAAAATGGTCCAATCAGTGTAGAAAGGTTCTTCTCCTGGCACAGGGAGTCAACTCAGTATAAATGCCCAGCAGTGGCCTGCTGCGGCATTGGCACGTGGAGCTGAGGTGGCGGGGCTGGAGGTCACAGTGTGAGCTGGCAGAAGCTGGCAGCCCAGGCACCCTGACGCCATGTCTCACACCACCACTGGGAAAGTGCTGACAGACAGACAGCAGGGATGTGAAGGTGGAGGAGGAGGAGGAGGAGGAGGAGGAAGAGAGAGAAAAAGAGAGAGGGAGGAGAGACAGGTCACTGTGTAACATCTGGTGCTCACAGGTTTACTGTGTACCCTCGTGCTCTGAAGACAACAGCCCCAGCACACAGCCCACTCCAACCTGCGCAGGTGGCCCACAGCAACATTCAAATACTACCAGGCAATATGTAATATTCAGCAACCACGGCATGATAAGATGTGGACTTGGGCAAAATGCTGGGAAAAAGAAGGAATGAGTAAAGTTTCTATGATGCCCCGCAGCAAAAAAAATTACATGCAAGTCTTTTACTTAGGAAATACCTCTATTTTAGGATGCATAAAGTTTAAAGCAGGAATATAGATCTGTTCTGTATACATTTTATGTTTTGTCTGATTACTATGAGCAACAGAAACACAATTGTCATGCTGCTCACAGTTGGATCGAAAGCCAACTTGCAACTGGGAGCCCTGCAAGCAGAAGGGGTAATGAATAAATACAGAAATAGATACATAAATAAGTAAGAGCAGTCCAGCTTCACTTGGGCTTCACTTCTCCCTGTTGTTCTTCTGCTGTACAGGCTGACATGAGGTCGATAAGGCAGCCAAGGAAGGAAAGAAAAGTATAATGGAAATAGAATATATGGTAAGTTCGCCATGCTGCATCCTGCACTGAGCCACGCACACTGCTGCTGGTTTTACTGTTAATTTGTCCTGTGGCTCACACTTTGAGGTACTATTGTTCACATGTTTCAAACTCTGAACGAAATTCTTCAACAGATTTAAGAACGGTTTGGACTGAAAAAGGAAGTATGTGATGCAATGCCCTTGGGATTTCAAAGAGCACACCACTGGGCTGTGGATGCGGTAGGAAGTATCTTCATCTAATTTCACCATACTGTATGGCAGCAAATGTTGAATAGTAAACATTGTTCTTTACATGTGGAATTGATGAACCTCACACTTCAAGCCAAATCTGAGACTAAACTGCGGGACCACTGCTCACCATCTTTTTGTTAATCCTATGTTTTGACAGGGAGTTAATAGACACAACACAGTTCTGTGTGGAAACAATGAACCCCTTGCTTCTAGCCAACGCCCAATCAACTACTAAATTGCTGTGACTCTGTTGCCATGGTAAACGGGTGTAAACAAGGCCAAAAATTCTTGAAGCGGAAAGCTCCTCTAGAAAGCTATAAAATCTCCAAGCTCACTAATTAGTGCTTTAGGGGAGAGACATTTCCAGTAATTTCACACTGTCCGTGACCCCTTACTGGCATAAGGCAATGACACAGTTGTTCAATAAAGCCAGAGGACAAAATGTCAAATGCAATAGACAGTAGCTAACTCAGCATCAGTGTCTTTCCCTCTCTCTGTGGTTATGGCACAGATTGAGAACAGCATCACCATTAACAAATGTGATCCCATGCTGCTCCATGAAATGATCTGTTGTCATACAGAGAGTGACTGTAAAGGCTGACTGGGAAAAACTCAGAGAGTAAGTTACAATTATTTGATTCTTCTTAATGTTTAGGAATGTGAGCGTTTTCAGTTTGTTCCTGATTTCACGAAACATCCCATTAGCTCAAGTTAAAAACTAAATGAAGCAGACAATAGTTAAAGATTATGATAAGGTCTATCAAAATTACACCCACAGTAACCTTAACTATAACCTCATTGCTGAGGACAAAAACCCCAAGCAATACAAATAAGATGTTATATTGAATTCAATCAGCTGTTCTCCGGGTTGAGTGGGTGAGCACATGACAGGATGGTCCTTATAAAGAGTCTCAGTGACGTCCTCTGGAAGTTGGACTATGCTGAACAAAAATTTAACAGCTTCATGTCTTCTGTGTTTTGTCAATCTATGGTTAAGGTGTGCTTAAATATTTTGGAGATAAAAATATTTGATTTTCAAGTAGAAAATGGCCTCATGCATGATTGAAAACCAGAGAAGCTACCTTTGTTTGTCTTCATGAAGGTTAATAATGGGTTTGGTGGATTTTTTTTTTTTTCCTTCCTCCACAGGGCAGAGCCTGAAAGGTCGACATCAGCTAGTAACTTATAAAATCCACAGTGGTTGTTGGGTAATTGTGCAGGCTCTAAGTCAGCAATTTTCAATCAAAGCCTTGTTATCTACAGCAACTGAAACAAACACTAAGGTAGGTTTTGTTGTGCCCTTGAGTAAAACAATAAAATCACAAGTTACTGCTATCAAATATTTAGTGCCTAAGATGAAATCAATAAATCAGAGTTAAAGAATCTGAGTCACACCACCGGTACTAAGGTGATCACAGAACAAGATATTGTTTCCAGCTTTCAGTTCCTGCACGCTTCACAGGAGCTGCACTAGACTTTGGCTTCGATACCCTAAGGAGCTTCTGTATACACCTTCAATGGTAATGATTACTTGGTTGGCAGTGTGGCTTGGCTGCTATTCAGTCTCTAGGTGCTCTGTGCATCTTCAGCAGGATAAGTGCGGCTCTATGGAGCACCAACTAAACAACTGTGAGTAAAGCCAGCAACTATTAACATTAATCTGGTTAAAACGAGATGGACCGGCTTATAATGAACCTGAGAAGACATCCTGATGAGTACGCAGAGCTACGAAGACAACACCTGTTGACAGACAAATCCCCTTAACAAACAACAGTTGGCCCCCTGAACTAGGCAAATAATCTACTCTTTAATGTCACACAAATGACATGACACATATTAAACTGCTTCTTCAAGAAAAGGGAGGGAACAGAAACTTTAAATCTGAATATCCGCTAATATAATGCCACCCAAATTTCCTGCACAAAGATAAAAACAATTGAATAAATAATTCAAACATGCTGCTTAGATGTGCCGGTGCAGATTAAAGTGCAGTTACAGTAGGCAGGTTGCAGCAACCGAGGGGGTGTGACACGGCGCTGCCGCCAGCCTTGATGATGTGTGGATGAGACAGTACAGATACACTCACACATGTATACAGAGGGCCTGTACTTTTCACATCCATTGGCCAAATCCAATTTGTTAAGACCCTTCTACGACTCACTTACGAAGCTGCGGTCAATGAAAATAAGATTTCCGTGATTGGACATCCCATTATCCCGTTCGTCCAGACCCGCGCTGGGGGATAAAGCAGGGCTGAGATGGATGCCCACGACAGACCGGAGCTGCGGCTCCAGCAAGTCCGCCGCCTTTCAAAGGGTAAAAGCCTGACATATTAGTCATAAGTGTTCTTTAAATTCATTATCATCTTAACACGCCAGCGGCACAAGTGTCAGGGGGAGGGGAAGCCCTCTCAAATGAGGTTAGTGGATCCATTTTAAGCTTCACAAGTTGCTGTGCTGTCCGCCGTGTCACACGCAAGTCTCAAGACATGAAAAACATCCCCTTCTGTAATGAGGTTGCACAAGCTGCTTATAATGCAGCTGGAGACTTTCTGAGCGTAATCAATGAACATCTTCTACTTTATATCTGTCCATAGCCTCTCTGATATCTGATTCAAACAAATCTGTTCATGTACATACCAAATAGTCACAAATCCACGCGATGGTTATTCCCAATTACAGATCTCACACGGATCAAAGTGCTTATTGTAAAAAAAAAAAGTACCTCACAAAAGTGTGTGTGTGAGTGTATACCATCAGTGTGAGGCAGTGCTTGCTTTGGTTCATCTTAATGAGCTCACATCACTGTAACCTTACTGCATGTGTGTGTGTTTGCATATATCAAGATGAACAAGGTTATCCACTTGAATCCAAAAATGCTTTTAGTACATTTTTATAACAAACCCAATCTAATGAGTACACAACTTCTGAGCACTCTTCTCCATCCATTATTATGAAGAATTGCAGATTGGACAAACAGCTATTTACTGATTCACACTAAAATGTGGAAAACTCAAAAAAAAAGGAAAAACAACATACATACACATACATACACACACACACACACACACACACACACACACACGTAGACATACAAAGATATATATAAGGTGTTTACAGTGCTATTTGTCATTGTTAAAATCTTAATCTCTGTTAAAGTCTTTCTCTCTGAGTATGTTTGTGTTTTTTACTTTTTTTTTAATCCTCAGCTTTAATATCTGTTTTGTTACTTGAGCAGCAAGAGCGGCTGTGCATCAAAATGAAAATAGATTTTAAAGTTACTTGTTTCATAACCACTGCAGACAACATATACACTTTTTATACCCAAGAGTCTTTAATCAAACTGCTCTCAAGCACAGCGCTCTGCTCTGGGTGGGATAAAGCAGACAGTGGTGACTCAGGTGACTTGTCTTTCAAAATCAAGTCAAGACAGATACACAGAGACTTGGCAGCATTAACAAAACACAAACCAACAAGCCAATTAACACTTTCAAAGCTCAGCACACATCCTTCTATTCGACAATCCCTAAGCAAAAGCCCTAAGTATATTTTTGAAACACCGTTCTTTGTCTGTTAGTCTCAAAATGAGCCTTTTACACCTCAAAAGCAACCTCAAATCACCTCTGAAAGTACACACACGTCTGAGGTGCCATATAAAGAAGAAATAATAAAATGCATGTTTAGACAGGAGGAAAACTAAACAAAACGGCAGACTTACTGTTTTAAACAGCAGGGCATCTTCTTCTTATGGAGATTTTATAACACAATGTATGTGTTTTAAGCCACATTGAAAGCTTAAGCAACTGCAGTAATATGTGTACTGAACGCACGCAGAAAAAAGGAACGAGAAAATGTAAGAAGTAAGAAAGAAAAGTACACAAATGTCATGTGTTTGTTGTTGTCCTCTGGACAACACTGGAGCCACGGCTGTAAAGAATCTCACCTCTTTCTCATGATACTGTAATGCAACTCGTCCTCCTGCTTGATGTGGGCATGATCCCCAGTGGCCCGCTCACTGCCTTCACTGTCGTCACTGCTGAAGATGGAGGCCAGCTCCTTCTTGGGTACCCGGTTGGGGGGAAGAGGGATGGTGCGTTTCTCAGCCAAGCGCCCACGGTTCTGCACAACACAACAGAAAGAAAAGAAGACATTTTAGTGACAGAATTCACGATTCTGATGCTAGCAGTAACCACGACAGTACCATCCTCAGAAACCTATGCTTTTTTTCCCCTTATTATGGCCATTGGTACCTCTTTAGATTGTGACTTAAGTTGAGTTCTCTCTTCAAATGTAAATCTGAAATGAAACAAGACTCCAGTGCAAGGTGACTTAGTTTTATTGTGCTGTAATCGTCAACCGTAACACAACAACTGTGCATGGAAACTAGTTAGCAAACAAGCATACGTTTAAATCTGACTGATCGGCAGCTGTTCATTATCAGCTGATGTTTCTTACGTAAAAATATGATCAGTACATCAGAATCAGAGCTTCTGGTCACCCATCACTTGTGGTTAATATGCTGGTGTCTGCAGCTGACAGAAGCACTGTGTGCTTTGAAGTGTAATCCCGCCTCCCACCTTGTTCACTGCACTGAACAACAGGCCACCAAAAAAAGATCATGTTGGCCGTATCGAACTTTTACAATGTGTGTAAGGAACTCATGTAATATAGGTCAGGTGCTATGCTTGGCAAAATTACTAAATTTAAATTACCAATTACCAAATTTGGTACTTTTATTACCGACCAAATTCCCACAGAAATCACTCGATTCACGTAAAATCAAATCGAGTATCGGTATTGTAGTGGTTAACATGTGAAAGGTACCCTATCAGTATCTGTGCTGAATCAGCCAATGCCATCTACAGATGATCAACATCTGTGGCGAAAAAACAGGGCCTCCCAAGACTAAAGGAAATGGAAAAATGACTGAAATAAGTGACTAAAAGCCCAAATGCTAATGGACAAATAGTTAAAACAGATGGTAGATGGCAGATATTGTTTGCTAATATTTTTATTTTTATATAATAAATGGTGCAAGAAGATGTGACCTTAACTCAAATACGCATTTGATGACATAAGATAGAAAGTGATGTCACTGAGGAGGTAAAGTGAGATCATCTGACATATGGGAATACATCAGACAACATGTTTGTGACTGCATCAAATTATTCAGCACAAAATATTATTTCAAAATAATCTTCCCAAAACCTTAATAAACTTACATGCCTTCAGCAAAAGCTGGTTTAACACCCATGATATAAACGTCAGTGTAGCTGGCACCCACTAGCCAAACCGAAACCAAAAAATAATCTGAGACTGACACTCAGCCTCCAGCCAGATATCATCAAGTAGTGTGTACTCTTTGTGAATAAATTATAAAGTAATTATAAAGTGAATTCCAATTCTCTATGTTAGGTCAACTAAAGCAACTTCCCTGTTTCCAGCACACCATAGTTTTCAAAAAATTTGTGTTGTTTTTTCCAAAGCCGTCAGGAGTAAGAAGAGAAAAGAAGGGATAAAGAGGAGACTGTGGCCCTGGGGTTGTTAGGAAGTGAAGCTGGATGACCTTTAATGTGACCTGAAGAGGTCACTGCAAATTAACATGGTCGTATCACAGAGACGGGATGAGGGAGAGAGTAGGAGAGAGAGAGAGAGAGAGGGGTAGGGGGGAGTAGAGTGGAAATGAACAGTGAGAGAGGGAAAGCAGCCGCGGTCAGGCCGCAGTTGGAAATGATAGAAGAGCATGGGAATGACAGGCTGAGGAGAAAAGTTAACAGAGGAGATAGGGAGAGTGGATGTGGGTTTGAACAGAGAGAACAGAAAAGGTGAGAGAAAATACAGAAATGAAAGAGAAGATGGCGAGTCAATGCATAAAAGAGAAAGTTCCACAGGAGTGAGGTCTGTCCGGTGTGGGAGAGTGGACTTGGATTTGAAACGATATTCCCCTCTGTCTCTCTGTCTGTGCCTACATCACTGCTCTTACTCCTGGATGCCTTCAAGCCCTCCAGCTATCCTTACCACCACACGCAACCCTGCTCTCCACCACTCCTTCCCGTTCCTGCCTACCCTTCCCTCACTCCTTCCATCCCAGGAGGCACGGCAGCATGAGTGGCAGACGGGGGCAGGAGGAGGGATTTAGGGGCTCCTAGCCAAGAGGCAAACAGGTGCAGCCCCTCTGGAGTCTCTCAAATGGCAGACGTTAAGAAGAGTTGGGAAGGGGAGGGGGGGGGCAGAGAGATGAAAACATCCCCCAGGATGAGCAGGCCACATAGTTGTGCACATTTCTCTACTTTTTTTTCCTGCACCTTGCCAGAAAAGAGGTTATTTTCTACTTTCTTCTTTCCTTTCAGTGCTTTCTACAGGTTCTGCTCCTGCATGTGAGGAGCAGGACATTAGAGTGGGAAAGCAGGGGGATAACATTACATTCCCACAACAGAACAACTGTCCTCTACGGGTGCAGCCACAGTCCTATCTGTCAGACACACATCTGTTAAATACATACTCGACTCCACCTCACGTTTCTTTATTGCTCTTTTCACAACATCGGGGAGAACGTCCCATCAGTCTTACACACGCACACACTCACTCACACACTCACACACCTGTTCCTGTTCCTTAGAATTCCCCTCCAAAGCAGGGGATTTTACTTGGAGCATGCCAGCAATATAGTGTATACAAGAATAGTTTGTCTAAGAGCAGTCGTGACTGTGTGTGTGTGTGTGTGTGTGTGTGTGTGTGTGTGTGTGAGCAAGCTTGTAGACAACCACCCACATGGCCGTGACATACCCAAGGCTGACAGCACCCCACCACCCCCCACCCTCCCTCTCCTCCCGGAAAGCCCCGATCCTTTCTTTAGTGGCACTGACGCAGAACTGGGGGTGAGCTCCCACTGCTTCCGGCAACACTTCCGCAGCACGGGGGAGGGCTCTCTGAAACAAAACACGAAGCAAAACACACCCCTAGCAGCCCACGTAGGAGCGCTGAAAGGAAGGGCGCCTGAACGCTCGGGCTCGTACATGCACACACAAACACAGGCGCCTGTGCTCAGAGCAGGCAACCTTACTGTGTGTGGTCAACCTCCTTTCAGCCATGGAAAAAAGTCTCTCATAAAAGTCCCACTAAAAGCACCTCTATGAATATCGCCTCCTACGCTTTCTGTCTGACAGTCAGGCAGCCAAGAAATATATCTGGGCTTCACATTAATACACATACACACACACACACACAAAAGATACACAGATATACAGATGCATAGGGACACACTGACCGACTTACTACACAATTTAGTAACACGAAATACTCATGACGTAGAAATTCAGAAACTATTTCCATGAACAGTCAAATACTCTCTTCAGGCTCATATTCATATAGCCCATGAACTTTACAGTTTAGTGAGATATTATAGTTCAGACAGCAGAAAACACACCGACTTAAGCTATTCTCATTATCCTAGAGCATGTCAAACAGACTAGTGTGTACAGTGTTTGCTTACCTCAGTCCACCTCACAAAACACCATTCACTTCCATTCATGTTCAATATTTCTGAAACCTATCTAGATACTTCACTAGATTTACGGTACACAAAAAAATGCAGAGGTTACGAGATTACTGTACGTTTTGAAGTAAACAAGAGTAATGATAATGAAGTTGAACTGAATTTGGAAAGTGGAGATTTAGTGAATATGCATATAACGTTAACTGCCTACCAAATTTCAAGTCTCCCACAGACTTCAGTGGCATTGAATGCCATTTAGTGTGGTAGGCTGAGATTTACTGAAGTACAAGATGCACTATATTAATATGGGCTTACTAAATTTATTGAAAACGATCTCGAGAAATGGCAAGAAGTCAAAATTACTCCGGTAAAGACTTCATGACGCAAAAGACCTCCTTTGCATGCACTCTCATTTCATAACCTGTAGATATGGATAATAAAGCATGAACATTTCAAAGAAAAACATTCATCTAGCTACAATGTATGGTGTGTAATCAAATATATTCCTGTAGCTCATTTAGGTGGTGTGCTGAATTCATAAATCCATAGCAGGGTTTTGGTTTAAAGTGAAAAACAATACAGGCTAATATCACAGCTACAACACACATTGGCCCACAAATTCAAGCAGAAATTATAAAATAATCTCATGTTTTTTCTCTAAATTTTTTTCAGACTTTTAAATAAGCTCTTGGTGGAAAACGGCACTAATAAGAGTGTTTTTGTTTTTTTCTTTCTACTTGCGTTATTTCCTGAAAGGTGCTGTATCCTGCCGCTGGCTCCAGCCAGCATTAGTGAGCACACATACACACACACTTACACACACACACACACACACACACACACACACAGCGGTAGCCGCCCGTGACATTCCTGCAGCTGCGGCGCTCTCTCTCCCTCGCACGCGCCCCCCCAGCGATCTCCCTGGGGGACGAATGCCTAATGAGTCACGCGCCTGTCTGCCGTTACCTCGCAGCGTGTATGTGTGTGTGTGTGTGTGTATGTGTGTGTAGGCGGGTTGGAGGGTCGACTTGGCGCGAGCACTAGGGGAAAGGGGGAGGGGGAATGAGGAGACGACAGAGTGGGAGAGAGGAAGAAAAAATGAGCGAGGGGAGGCTGGGAGAGTGGGGTGAAGCGGTCATTACCACGCTCACATAAGAGCTCTGAAACAAGGCCAAAACAAACTATTGGTCTGCTGTGTGTTTGTGTGAGCTCTGGATCCAGTTCATCACAAATACTAGTACTACTACTACAAGTACAAATTCTTCACTTTGTTTAGTCTCACCTTCTTATCTCCTCATCTCTGACTCACCTCCACAGGCTTGACACCCTGACATGTTCACAGGTGCATCTTTGAAGGGCGTTTAGATACGCATTTATAAGCTTTCATCAAATTCAAATCGCCTAGTGTGCAAACATGACTAATAACTTGATTACTATCACATTAAAGTCATAAACTGATTGAAGTGTTTATGTGGTTATGCTGTGAGCAGGTTTCCCCAGTGACCTTATAATAAAGTTGATTTGATGCATCTGATGGTCATGTTATGAAGACACCAGTGGAAGAGACAACGTTTTCTGCTTTAGCGTTGGTAAATTCATCTTACCACCACTAACCATGATACTATTTGTGTGTGGGATTATACATTTGCATCTCCACGACCCCTCTGGTTTATCTTCATGATCAAGACAGTGACGTGACATGATTTACTGGTCCAGGTCACAGATAAACTGACAGACCCTATATTCAACTAATCTGGTCATAATCAAATTATTAGCGTCCACGTCACCACGCTTACTGCAATATCCGCAACAACAGCAAAGATCAGGACCGGCTGTGAATAAACTACAGATACAGTGCGTAATTAGAAACACACTGAAGTCTTCTGGCATAAAAAAATGTTCATATAGCGACTGCTGTTTTCAGAGGCACAACACAACTAAGAGACACAACTAAGAGGTGCAATATAGTATGTACACAGTAAAATATAGAACTTTTCACATGTAAAAGCTCGTTGACCTGTGCATTTGTTCAATGTTTGGCAACATATGTTTTTCTGTTTTGGTAACATTTATAGATCATCAATAACTCTGACTAAGTTTGCCAACCTGTCATTCTATATATATTCAACACATTTCTGGGATGCAATAGGAAAACATCTGCTCTGTACTGCTTCCTAACAATAATGATGTCATTATTTGTGGTGAGAAACAGGGAACACATGAGCGTATATGTAAAAACCTCACTGACTATAATCTGTAATCTGTCATGTTTTGCAAATATAGACTAAAGCGAAGATGACTGATGAGTGTATTAATTAAACATCCGCTATGTTGTTGCTTCACAGCAAAAACCACTAACTAACCAACAAACAACAAACCAAATCTATTTTTTACTGAAAGGATTAAATCAGGCAGTATCTGCTTTGTCAACAGATGTGACTCAACAAATCTGATCTTTCATTTCTCAAAAGATGAGCATCTCCGACCATGAGCTCATCCACCTAAGTCAAACTCCTTAAGTGAAAATGTGATTGGCAAAATAAATCAGATCTGATTCTAAATAACTGTGTGTGTGCGTGTGTGTGTGTATATACAGACTTTAGGCAACACTTGGTTGTTCAAGGCCGTGTGAGAGAAAGA